>JAHXMQ010012338.1:8164257-8215015 GCA_020466415.1 Ammodramus savannarum pratensis | reverse complement strand
GTATTGTATTTGAAATAAGCCAGGCATGGTTTTAACAAAAGGTATGTGTGCCTTTAGTGGTTGGATGGAACTACTGTCAATGTGCTTTTGCTTTGTGTGATTGGGCAAAAAACTTTTAAAGTGAGTTGTAACATTAAGTTCTTGGTCTGCTGCCTGGGATGTGAGCTGCTGGCATCTTCCCATTGTCATAACCATGTAATGAGACTGATACTGGAGAATAAAACAGCTCAAGGCACTTTCCTAGCAGTCCTGTCCCGTTGGTAATTTCTACATAACCCCCAGCCAGCAATATTTGTTCTCCACTTTCAGTTATTAACACCACTAGAGGCTTATCTGCAATGCTGCATTGCTGCTGATGTCAGAGGAATGGCACAGCATAATGCCAGTTTTCATCTGCTCTTTTAAAAGTTTTTGCTCCTGATTCACTAACCTGTTATTTCAAGCTCTTTGTTTCCCTGTGTTGTGTGCAACTCTCCAAATGGAATTTGGGTTCTCCTGAGTAGTGCCCACTTCAGCTAACTTTTGTTAGCTTAATGTTTTCTCTGTGTGGAAACTCATAAGATACATTTCAGCTCATATACATATTGTCAAATATGTATGTAAAACTATATAATGCACTGATCTTCCTTAATATCATTCTTGTTTTGTGTTATGCATTTGGGATAGATGTTTTGGCATTACATTTTTTTTCAGTGATGGTTCAACTAGACCCTTTTGACTAGGGGCAGAAATCTGCAAAGGATTTAATTATAAAAATAAGCTTTTATAGACCTTTTAGATATATTACAAAATGTTCCACTCCAGTGCTTTATCTTGGTTTATTCCCTCTTATTTAGTGATCCTTTCTGTAGGCCTACAATATGATATATTTAGTGTTCTTGTAGAGTTTGATGTATTCCTCACTGTTGCTCACCTTACTCTAAAATCTACTTACTCTCTCAATTATTTTTTTAACTGTTGGTGTGTTACAAGATACTTGAATTTTAAAAATAACTTCATTCTGATACTGGGGATTAGACTATGACACTATGCAGTGTTTCTGAGCATAATTTCCATGCAAGTAGCAAATATTATTAAATGTCACTCAGTATTTGCAAGGAACATATAGTTTATATTATTCCTTAAGATCAGGATTCAGTTCTTAACAGAACGTGATCTTACCTGCTAATTCTGACTTGGCTTTTGTCCATAATGACTCATTTACAACAAAGAGGAAAAAATGAAACAGGTTGGAATTAATAACTTGATAAAATATGAACATCTTCTACCAGGTAACATCTTCTCTTGGTGTAACTACTGTTGTGTTCACTTAGTTAATTCTTACAATGAAAACTGGAGAGGAACAGTTTTATTATAAAGAGGGTGAGTTTTTTTTGGTAGGTAGTAACATTTATATAAAATATTTATGTGGCATTGCACATTCATAGAAATTGTTGACTTTCATTGAATGCAGAAAGTATGTTACAGGGACTTCTGTATTATTGAGTGCACTCATGGGAGGGTTAGTGGAAATACAGAGCTTTTGTTTCTTAGTTATTCAGAGCAATTCAGCCCCCTCGTTAGTAACAGTTACAACTTTGACATCCTACCCTTGAAGATAGAAGAGTTAAAATCCTGGTGAGCAGAGTCCAGTCCCCTTTCCTCTCTGGGTGTGTTTAATGATAGAAGCCAGAAGTTGTATTTACATTGTGCTTCTTTTAGAAAGTATTTTTTAATACCTGGAGTGGGTCCAAAGAATTTGCATACCCGGTGAGGCAGGTCATTTCTCTAATCGAATGTACTGTCCCTCTCATTAGGCAGCCTGTGTTCTCCTCACTGACAGAATTCACTAAACAAAACCAGTGCCAAAAAGAAGCCCTGAGGTGTGGTATTTTTACTTCCTTCCAGGCAGAGTATGGCTGTGAGTACAGTACAGCCAGGAGCCATTACACATTGAGCTCCACAGCACAGTTTTTCACTGTCTTGGTTTACCAGACAGGTGTCTGCTAGGGAAGGCAGAAAAGTCTCCCTTGGAATGGAGAATATAAACCTCCTCCCTCCAAATGATTAGAATTTTGAAATTAAGGGGCTCTCAGGCAAAGATATGTGAACAGGAATAACATTTCTTTATTAGTATGTATAATAAAATAAACAAACAACAACAACCACAGCACTAACAACAAACAGAACCAGGAACCCAGTCCCGGCCTTTTTCGGCTGCAGCACGTTCCCCTTTGTTGCAGTTCTGATTGCCCCCAACCCTGTCTCTTTTAACCTGTCCCCATTCTCCAGGTAATGTCTGTCCTCCCTGAGAGAAACTCCCAAAAACCAAAAGAGTTTCCCCTCCCTGCCCATCTCAAGTACCCAGCCATCAGTGCTTCTTAGCAACACAGTGATAATAAGGAAAGAACAGGAAAAAACCCAACCCCAACATTTACCCAACTAGGACTGCATCCATGAAAACCATAACATTCCAACTTGGATACAAAGATGTTGCAAGAGGGAGATGGTGTTGCATACCTTGCTAAAGTTAAGTTGGATAGTATCTACTGCTCTGTTGTTAACTCACCAATTTTGCTGTTTCATCCTAGAAGGCAAGTTAGGTTGATGAAGCACCATTTACCATTACTAGATATGTTTTGGCTGTTGCTAATCATCATCATCATCCCCATGTGCCCAGAAATGGCTTTCAGTAGTACTTGGTTAATGATTTTCCCAGAAACTGAAGTGAGGCAGCCTGTAATTCCCCAAAGTGTCTTTTTTGCAATGTGGTTGCAGCTTCTGCGTTTTCCACACATCAGGAAAAACTCCTTCAGATTCTGTATCTTAGAATATTTAAATCAGTCAGGTTTGGCTTTAAACCTTGTATTTTAATCTGGTTTATAGATCAGAGAATTTAAAACTGCTAACCATGAAGGTGTTTTTTAGAAAACTGGTAGCCATATGGTAGCCATAGACAAGTTTCAAGTTCTCTATTGCTCTAATACTTAAAACCTGGCTTGCTAACCATTCAGAACTGTCCTTAACATAAAGAAATGGCAGTGTTTATTAGTTGTCTGTTGCTAGTAATTAGTATTTTCTTTCAAAAAAGTGTTGCTGGCTGTATGCTGATTGTGATACTGCATTCAGTCTGCCTGGCTCCTGCTTTTATCTTCCTTGAGTTACATGTGCAGATAGGCTCTTCTTTTTCTCTCAAGCTGTCTCATCCCAGCTGAGCTGCCAGACCACACTGCCATTATTCCTAAGAGATGGTAAAGGCTTTGCTTTGTATAGAGCAAAGTATTGTTTTGTCAGGTAATTGTTAATTTGATAGCTTGTAAACTTTGCAAAGCCTCAAGAGTAGTTTTTTGTTTTCCCATGTCACTGCTAATATGGCATAGTCCTTCTCTCATGAGTAGTAACAATTCCAGCCAAAGTTTGGTCAGGACTCAGCAGTGTTACAGGAAGTGATTGCTTAGGGTGTTAATAATCAACAAAGTATTTCTACAAAGTTGATCTTCAGCTACTGCTTATGGAGTTATTCATTTCAAATGCTCCTTCTAAGGTTACTTGTTCACTCATGATAGCCTTTGCACAAGATAGTATTGCAGAAACATTTACTGCCTGAACTGGATTTTGTAGTAATTTCTGTTCTTTGTCAGAAGAGAAAGAAGGAGAGGAACAACTGGATTAAATTACTACTGAAGTAGAAGGAATCCAAATTTTTATTTAAGAATGAGCCATATCAAGGTGTTTGGGAAGGAGGAGCTGGGGAATAGAATTGAAATCTTGCTGAAGTAAACATGTCCTTGTTTAAAATATGTTATATTCCTCATTGAAATGTTAACATTTGAAATGCCTTTTGATGATCAAACCTTCAATGTCTAAAGTATTTTCATTCTTTCCACCATTCTATGGTCATTACTCCCATTAGACATCAATGACAAGCAGGCTCTTCTCTAGCTGTACTCCTAATACCAGATGTTCTACTCTAATTACCAAGAATTGTCCATGAGAAACATCTCATCATTTAATAATGCGAAGCACAGCAGGATTACTGGTCCTGGTTGTACTGAATTATTCCTAAGCATTTAATCTTTATGCCATCTTTCCATTTGATTGGTGTCTTTAGCAAGTCACTGGTATGAATATATAAGGTATTAAAGAATTCATTAATCCAAATTGCTTCTCACTGGATGGTGTTGCCGTTTCAGAGCCCATTTGCCAAGTACATCTTACACAGTGAAGTGCATTAAGTATCCCTTCAGCCAGAGGGAGGGCACAAAATTTTAAGCTGGTTGGACATTTGCATTTGCAGGTCTTGCTGCAAAACATGTGTGCTGCCTGCTGTGAGAGGGGGAGCACGAACACTGACAGCTGGTGTGCAACTCATTGTGCAGCTTAGCAGTAGCAAAAAGTGATGTCAATAGCTGGAGTGCTAAAATTAGTGCTTTTGGTACCATTTGTGAAGCCTGATATGTTCTGAAATTCAGACAAAAGTTCATCTTTTGAAAACCTGAAGACAGCTGGGGGGGAAAACATTCACAAATACAAGATTCCTGAAGTTTTGGAATGTATCTGCTCTTTAGAAATACCTCTAAGTTTTATTTAGTTTTTATATTTAAATATAAGGAAGAGCACTAACATGGGTCATGCAATATCAGTCATCTCCATTAAATCGTGGTATACAGTTTTGTTAATAATTTCTGTAAAGGTTCTTTGAAATGCTTTTGTTTTTTTAAAAGCTGATGTCATTCATATGTGGAAGTTCAGTCTTGACATTTGTGGAAACTGACTTCATTAAAAATTCACTGAGTATGGAGAAGTGTGCCTTGAATAATCCAATTCCTTTCCTACTCTAGAGTTAGCATGTGCAAGTAGGCTCTTCTATTTTCCCCTAACTTGAGTCATACCCTGCTCTATTTATTGTCCTGCCTGACAGTGCTGTACAGGAGCTCATCAGTCATGAAAAAATGTGTAATTGGAATAAAACTAAAGCACATGAGTACCAGGAATAAAGGGAATCTCAGTAAAGTTGGATAACTACAACAAAAGAGACAATTAATATTTTGAGATGCAAAATAGATCAGCAAAAAATCAAAGCATACTTTATATAAAAGAAGAGCCTGAAAATGATGAAGAGAATGCATTTCTGCAAAATAATTTTTTATTTTATGCACCACCTGAGGCTTTTTCTTAGTATCCGTGGTTTTTTTTTAATTAACTATATCTCAACACTAGACTGATGATGCTAGCATAAAGACTTTCAGTGGTGTATAGTATGGAGGGGCTTGACAGCTGGCCTGCAAGCAAAGCTGAGTTAATAGAACAAATAACAGTTGATGATTTTTGGGTGTATCCATAGCAAAGAAGAAGACAAGGCCATCAGCATGGAAACAGATTAGAAAAGATAAATGAAAATTTTTGTAAGCTAGATTACGTGCCTAAGTAGATGTGTGTACGTGCCTTGTTAGATTTCTGTAAAACTTTTGCCAATTATATTGATGCTAATTGCTTTGCACCAATGGATATAATAAGTTATTGTGATGTAGTTAATGACTTAAGATCATGCTTTGTTAAGAGTATATAAGCTGGAGAACATGCAGAATAAAAACTTTTTTCTTCTTGGACCCTGATCATGTGTGTGTATGTCACGTGTGACCTAGCAGTGACATTATAGATGTCATTTTTCTGTCCTGAGGAATGAAGTAGGTTCTTTCATGAAGTAATAGCTGGTCCTTTACTAAGGCTACATGCAGCACCCATATATATGACATTCCTGTTTTCTCCTCTTGAGCCTTCCTGGGTTAGTGAGTCCAGATAGTGCTTTTGGCCTCTGGTGCGGGGGTACTTGGGAAATGTGCTTCTTTAGAAGAAAACCTGTGTTGGGGGTTTGGTTTCTTCCTTTTATTTACAGAACTTTTTCCTTTAAGTTGCTAGGAGACTAACTACTGGGTGCCTATGGGTACTTAAAAGAGGTGACCAAGGTGGGGAGAGGAGTGTAGCATCTGGCTACACTTCTTTGTCTCTGGGACTTTGTCACAGAGGAGGAAGATACCGTGAGTTTTGGGGGCAGCTAAAGGACGAGGTCCTGGGGGCAGCTGCTCTCGACATTGGAAGGAGGATGTTCAAGCTGTTGCTCTCTGCATGGAGAATTCACTGTCACTGCCAGAATCCAGTCCTGTACTGCTTCTTCCTTTCTGCTGCTGAGCCTTTGCTCATAAGAGCAGCCATTGGGCTGGGACTTCATTACCTCACTAACTGGTCTGTTTTAAAGCATTGTCAGAAAAAGGAGGATAAGACTAGAAAAATCTTACCTTGCTGAAAGGAGCATACCCAGATATCTGGAGTCTTCTGCACCATTTTGGATATAGGAAGTCCTCAAGATATGATGTGTGGTTCAGAAATTGTTTGGTTCTTTTCCCTTTTGTTTCGTATTTCTTGCAGTCTTGTATCCTGCTTGTCTCCCTAAGTACTTGACAGGGATGTGTGCATTTCATTGTGGAAGAAAGAGAATTCTACCTGTTTTGGAGGAGGAGAAATACTAATGAACATTTCAGGTTTTGTTTATCATGACAATTTTCAGAGACATGGAGGTCAGGATACTTTTACCTCTTTGTCTCTTGCAGTTCCTTTTCCAGGCTGAGGTGGTCAGTGTTTTAAGGAACATTTGTGTTTCTTTAACTGCACCTTGCTGTACAAAGCTATACAGAGACAGGATGTTTTGCAAACAGAATGGCAGTGGCATGTAACAGCAGGGATAGAACTGCATCTCTTAGGCAGTGCTGTGTAAGCAGCCTCTAAGGGCACATGGTTTGTTTCAAGTAAAAGTGCTGTTATCTTTGAAGCTACCACTGTCCTATATTCCTCCTGGATTTTTTTTTTCTGCTGGGTTGTGGCCAGAATTCTGCCCAGGGTTCCTGGCAAAATGGTAGTAAATCTTCACAAAATAGTCTCGTTAAGCCTTTAATGTTTCAGATCTGTTCCTTAGAGTTTTCTGGTACTGTTTTTTTTTTTTCAGGCTCATTCCTTTATGTAAATTTTACTGACTTTTTTGAAGATCAAATAATTTCCAGTAGTTATTTGGTTATTCTGCGCTCCCATTTGAGTAGCCCAGTTAATTCCCTCTTATTCTGGATCAAGCAGTCTTTTCTAACTTAGCTTGGCTTTCAGCACCTTCCAACTTCTTATGGCTGGCTTTATTTATAGCACTGCAGTAGAACTGTTTTAGCCAGACATGCTGCTGTCAGTTTAGGGTGGGACCTGGAATCTCAAAAAAACAACCTCCCTACTTGAAAAACCACCAAAACTTGCCACCTATTACTCTGCAGCAAGCATCCACTCACAGCATCTTCACTTTATAATCTTTTTTACCACTGTAAGCAGCAATGCTTCAGTCACCAATGTGTTTAGCAGCACTCCAGAGCAGCTGAGTGTGTTCTCCTACAGATTTGTCAGGCAGAATTACTGCCAGAATGGAGTGGAAAGGAAAAAGTGGATCTAAAGAGTCTGCTGGGGCTGTAGAAAGAGAGGGGAAGAAGCATTAAGCAATTAAGTGCAGTGTGGGAGGAGAATAAAAGGGTTTTACTTGGGCAGAATCACATAAAAGCTCTGTGACTGAGGCAGGATGGAGTCAGGCTATCCAGACTTCATTATTCCTGCTGTTTTCTAACTCAAGAATTCCAATAAGTTAGGCAGTAATTGTGAGGGAAGGGGTTGTGCTTGCAACAAATTCTCATTTGTGGGACAAGCATTGCAGATACAACATGTGCCAAGGAATTAGAAGGGAGAGCAACTCAGTCCAGAAATTTGTCATCTTCCCAAGGTGAATTTTGCAGCCTGCTTTTGGGCCTGTTTCTTGGTAAATGGTGTTTGAGAGGCAAACTCTTGATTTGTGGTGCAGGGCAAGCAAGTTTGCTGGCAGGAGTGGTGGGTACCTAGAGGAAGAAAACTGAAGGGAAAATCCCCCAGGAAGCCTTTTTTGAGGTGACCTTTGCTGCTGATCACACTGATAACTTCTGGTGTTTTTTTACTTTGTAGGCCTAGAAGGAAGGTGGGACAGGAGCAGGAATCCAAGTGGCATGGTGCTATGATAATGGGCTTTAGCACAGCTCTTTGATGTTGCATTACTGAGCAAGAAAGGGACAGAAAAGGCATCTTACTGAATTCACAGCAAAATTTTTCCTCAAAGATTTGGGAAACAAGTAAAAAACATAAGAGAAGTAAATGAACTTAAAGTTGTAATAAACTGTTGAGGTGCTGTGGACTTTTGAAGAATGTTTATTTGCATTGTTTCTAAAGATGCCAGTGTGTGGTGATGTGCATTTGAATCTTCTTGCATGTAAACACATTTATCTGCTTGTGGCATAATGCATCAGATCTGATCTTGTGTTCTGTCTGGGAAGTAAGACAATTATATCAGAAAATTCAGTCAGGCAACAAAATAGCAAAATGAGCTGAAATTCCATTTATGTCTCTGATGGAAGAACTACAGAGGAAGGAGGAAGAAGGTTTGAGAAATAACCTTTTTAATGTATGGTACCCTATGGAAATGAAGGCTTAGTATGCCCCACAAATTAATTATATTTCTACATATATAGTTAATTGTTTTAGTCCAGTCAAATGTACTTTGATGGATTGTACCTAAAGGTACAAGAAGCAGTGAAGGATTTTAGTCCTATGACTCTAAGAGTTCTGTGTGAGCTATTTGGAGCTGCCAAAAATCACAGTAGATAATGTGATACATCAACACTGAAGCTCCTTGTGGTGCACATGTAGATATTTAGATGTCAATGAGTCCATTCCAGAAGGGTTCCCTTTACCTTGTGTCCTAAGCATGTTGTGTGCCATCTTAGTGTTTGTGGAAAGTACCTTAAATGTCATGATTTCATAGCACCATTCTAAGAGCATCAAGATGATACTGTATAGTACAACTAGAATTATCAGTCAGTTCTTAATGTGATAGGAGGGCTTTACTAATCCCAAAGAATTGCCTTTTGTAGCCTAGAACAGTGGAGGTATTTTGCTTGAGAGTCATTGTATCAGAGTGTATTTTTTGCTATGTGTGATGGGTTGGTACCATGCCTGCTAAGGAACAGAACAATAGCAGTCCTCCCCCCCTCCACCCTCCAACTATAGCTATGGAAAAAAAAAATTCTTGTACTTTAAGGATGAAGGGTAAATATTGAATTCAGTGTTGGTTTTGTGTCACTGTGGTGCTCAATAATGAAAGATGCAGGACATGCTTTTATGGTGCAAAGAAGAAAAAGATTGATCCTGGTTTATTTCACATGTGTCTATTTATAAGGTTTTTAAAGAACATCCCCTGTCTATCCCCAACTGGTCAGTAACAAATTGTTACCTTGAATTAATTGTTCACTCAATTGTTCATGGTGTGTATGTGCAGAAAAAGTTGTTTGTGAGAAATAGTTTTCATTTTTCTACCTAACAGTGTAGAAGCAGTTTATACAAGTGGCTAGTGTTTATCACAGTTCTGGAGTTTTTTCTCAGGGAAAGCAGGTTGTTTTCCACAGTCTTAAAGTTTTTCTCAAGGAAAAAAAGGTTGGTTTTCACTGCTGCAGAACTCTCTTCTCACAAAGAGCTGTCAGCTTTCTCATGGCTCAAGTCAGGATTCGGTTTGTAGGCCTTTAGCCTTGCTGTTTCACCAGCACAGTTTTGGCCAAGCCTCTGGAAGACAGAAGAGTTGCAGATGTTCCCACTCTGTGCACCAGAGGTGGATGTGCAGGTCATGTTGTCACTTCTGCTCCTGCCCTTCCAATTCAGGTCTGCATTGCTGTGGGTCTCTAACTGATGTTCACGTTACAGGCTACAGATAAAATGAGGGAGTGGGAACAGTTTTGCTACAGAGCTGGTTTTGGAGGCAGTGATATGGACAGGAGTTAAGCTTCTCATCAGAGAAATATAGATGTATCAGGCTGCTGGGGCACAGACACACTTTATCAGCAGTACCTTGCATTCATGTTGGCTGATGGATGGGTTTATGGAGAGGCCTGTAACTTCCATTTAAAATTAAATTTGAAATTGAAGAACTCTACAAATCCCATGTTTACTATAGGCTATTTAAATCCTTCAAACTAGAATGAAGACCTTTAACTGTATGGCTAAACGTGTGTCATGCCCAGGTTCAGAGGACAGCCATGCCAGGAGCTGGGCACAGCAGCAACCTCTCCTTCAAATCACATTTTCACTGGCACAGCCTCTTCTCTTCATCTATAGGTACCAAGTTCTAATACAGGGAAGAACACTATGGCCGGTTCATTTTATTGCTAGATAATTGTGCTTACTAAACCATTTTACTGAAAAAAATTTAAAGTATCCAGGTGCTTTGCATCTTCTCTGCTTTTCTGGACTTCTGAAGAGAAGAAAATACATTTTCAAGAAAGCATTGTTTCCTTGAAATTCAGGCCAGTGCATTTGGCTTGCTCTCTCATGCAGATTGCAGCTTACTTTTGATTACCAATGTTATAAATGAGAAAACATAAAGATTTAGGTAAACATGACATTTAATAAAAATTCCTAAAGCTATGTATCTGCTTAAATAGATGTAATACTGTATGCATACATAATACATACTGAAGAAATGTGGCTGTGTGAGCACAAGAGGTGACAGAGGTGTTGGAGCTGGGGAGGAGGGCAGAGCAAAGCCCCAGGACAGCAACACAGGAAAGAGGTTGTTCTGTTCCTTGCTTGGCATCTTGCTAAGTGTGGGATGGCTCTGAATAATCTATACAAAGTCACAGGGAAGTGACACATTTCTTTGAATGTTCTCAAATATGTACCGTGCAGGCACTTGAGCTTGTGAATTTGTGTTAGCAAGGCCTTTGTTGGTGACATGAAAATGAAGCCTTGAGCCCCAGACCCTTAGTATGTGCACTGCCTCTTCCTACAAAATTTAACACAGGCTTTGTTTGAAAGTACTTCTCTGAACATGCTTACTTTTTGGTTTGGAGCCCAGCCATCTGCTAGAAGGTGTTTGGTTTTGTAATGGATTTTCTTTTATTACCTTTATCATCTTATCTTTGCTTTTTTTTTCTCTTCAGTGTTGGTGGGAACTTCACATTTCATCTAGTTTATGGAGTGGCTGGAAAATCTGCTGATCAGGGCCATATCTCACACAGTGCTTTTATTTTGTACTACTTTTCTTTGATACCTTCCATTACACAGATAGGGCAATCATCTTGTTAGGAGCATGCAGACTTACTGAGCTTTTTTCTTCCTAGAGAAGATGTTGGAGGTTAGGATTTTTTCCTTTTTTTTTCGCTCATAAATTTTCCCCATTTGTTGCCTAAGAGATTGCAACAATGAGTACTTAAGAGAAAAAAGATGCGGCCACAGGGGAGAAGGTGCAGTTGGTTGCAGTCTCTTAGCTGAGGAGTGAGCTTGGTAGCTGGGGGACTTTCCCTTGGGAAAGTGCAGAGATACCAGGAGATTTTGGTCAGGGGTTGGGCTTAGTCCCCTCTCCCTGTTTGGCTCTCTGGATCGGAGTAGAGTCAGTTGTTGTTTTGGTGACAGACTGCTGCTGCCCAGGGCATTCACTGCCACTGCAGAGTTTTTGTCCTTCACTGCTTCTTTTGGGTGAGCCTTTGCTTGCAGGAGCAGCGGCTGAACTGGGACCTTTTCAGCACCCGGCCTCACCGGGAACAGGACCCTGACTCCCTCCTCCTCTGGAGGAAGCATCTCCCAGCTGCTTGTGGAAGCCTGTCTGCCATTGCCCAGCTCTGCTGTTCCTGCTGCTGCTTTGGGCTTTTGGCTATGCTTTAACTCCATCTCCTCCACGTCCTCCATGTCCTCCCAGAGCCCTGTGGCTCCAGTCACAGGTTTAGAGTCTTTGTTACACTTTGTTTTGCCACCCTGGGTGCGCTGTGCTGTTCCAGTCTGCTGCTCCAAGGTTCTGCTATAGTCCATTTGTCATGTGGAGTGGCCCTGAAACTGGCTGCTGCCTGAGAGCTTGCAAAGGAGGCCCTTTTCCTTGGGAAGGAAGGCCCTTTTCCTTGGGAAGGAAGGCCCTTTTCCTTGGGAAGGAAGGCCCTTTTCCTTGCTCTCCCTCTGCTGGAGCTGCCATTGCCATGTGCAGAGGTGGCGGAGAGCGCCCCACAGCGCCCCCTGCAGGCGCGGAGGAATCATCGCACCTGCCCTGCCCGGCCGGGAGCCAGCAGCGCCCCTGCTGGCCGTGACCGCAACTGCACCCAAGGGGAAAGCGCTCGACAGCTGAGTGAAGGGGGTTTATTGTTTTATTGTTTATTGGATTTCTGGGTTAGAGGTTGTTTCTTAATGATATTCTTAGTATTTGCTGTGTTGAAAAATGAAATTTCTGGACCATCAGTGAAATTTTTGCTGTAAGAACTTCTGGTCTTACAGCAAAAAATCCTTTGTTGTTCCAAGAGTATTTCTCAGATGATAGAATGTCCTTGACTGAAATAAAATTACTTAATATTAAAATGTAGCATTATAACATCCAGCAAAACTGTTTTTGAACAATGTGAGCTGATAACCTGTTGTGATACACCAGCATGGGGCAATAAAAGAAGTCTGCTACAAACACAACGAACAACTGGACATCAGGAGGGCGGTTACTGGCGTTATGGGGGCAAAGATGATATTTCTAAAATTAAATTAAAATGTGACTTACTATGTTGACACAATACATGTTGTGGTGATGTGCAGTTAAAAGCGGAAAGTTAAGCAAGAAGCCATTTGCAGGATGATGAGCAGCATGTTGGCAGCCTTCAGCTAAATGAATGATGGGCACATGATGGTGAGTTTTAATGTGGTAACACAACCTCTACTCAGAATTCCCCTTTAGGGCTGTTTTCTCCAGATGGCCAGACACCCTTTAGCCAGCAGGGTCTGATTTTAACCAGCCCTTCCCTGCAAAAGTGGGTGAGCAGCCACTAGAACACAAGTAGCTGTTACACTGGTGTGTTGGGTAACCTGAGAGAATGTATGGATTTATAAACTCATCAAGAGAAAAGTGGTGCCATCATGGTTTATTGTTAGAGTACCTCTGCACAGGACATATTTCCAGCTGTAATCAAAATACAGGAGATGCTGAAGAAGGCAGAAAAGTACTGTGAAATAGTGATAACTATAAGGCAGATAGAGGTAGTCTTGTTGGTGGTACCAATGCTTTGTGGGTGGTACAAATTTTGCAAGCCCCCCCATCCATGGTCTGGTCAGGGCTTACCCTGACTTGCTGGGGGATCAGGGGCAAGGTGCTGGTAAGGACAAGGGGACAGCTTGGGGCCAGGGAGGCTTTTAAGGCAGTGCTGCCACCTAGGGAAGTGCTGATCCTGCTTAAGCAAAACAGAGAGGGTGCTGAGGACCAGCCCAATGTGATGCAAAGTCAATTTATTGCTGTGTTGGAATTAAAAATAATACTGGAGTTGAATTTGGCAATCCCATCAGCTGATAGTAGAAATTACAACCAGCACTGGTCTGGGTTGCTCCATTAGTCAAAGAAATGTAGTAGTGCAAAGCTCTCTCTGTCATGGTATACACTGGCAAAGAAAAGTAGTATTTCAGTTTTTCCTTAATTTTAGAGCCTTTCTTTGGATGTGCAGGATTGCTCTCCCTTCATATGTGCTTGTTTTCCCAGTGTAATCTGTGGGTTACTCACTCAAAAAAGCAAAGAATCCTAGAAATCTTATGACTCAGCATAACTGAAAGTTAAACAAGTACAGGAACAATACAGGCAGAAGCTTGCCTGCAAGCCCAAAGTGCTAGAAGTACTTCTTTCTGATGGATTTATGTTTCTATTAGATTACTCTAAGCAAATTAAACATTGCAGCTGTCAAATGACTTCAGTTGAGTTTGTCAAACTGCTACTTGAACATTAATTTATTTTAAAAAGAAACAAAAAAATAGAACAGAAGTTTAAAGCTTTGCATTTAAACTTCAGTGGTAATTATCGTTTAAGGAATGAAAAAGGTTTCTAAAACATCAACTTTGTGTATGTCTAAATAATGGATAAATTTTATTTGTAATAAAAATAGAATTGAAGGCTATAGAAATCACATATAAAGTTGCAAGTGATTGCTATTGCCTAGATTTTCACACACCTAATTTACTATAATTCTTTATATTGAAGGAGTATTACCATGAGCAGCCATCCTTCTCCCCAGTCTTCTGTTCCTTCCAAAAGACAGGAGGGCTTGTTCCAATGAATGCTGTGAAATTCAGCAATTGTTTGCAACATGGAGCCTAATCTGAAATGAGAATTTGGGTTACTGTGAGGATGCTGTTGCCTTATTTTCAAGCAATATGATTCTATAAAGCAATGCACATTTTCTGTGTGCTAATCAGAACTAACACTATATCTTCACTGACATCTGAACATCTGCTATTTCTGTAGTGTATTGTTATGAGTTGGTTGATATAATTAGATGCTCAGAAATTAATGTGCTTTATTTTAAATTATTGCATACTCATGCATACTTTTAATGACACTGCAGCCCAAGCTGCCTTGCCCAGAACTTTGGGCATACAGCTTTCCATCTTCCATTTGGTGGATGTAACTCAGTGGTACATCCGATTGTGTTACTTTTCACAGAATCATGGAGTGGTCAGTTTAGAATGGACCACAGAGGGCCATCTGGTTCAACATCCCTGCTCAAGCAGGATCATCCCAGAGCACATGGCACAGGATTGCATCCATGTCGTTCTGGAATATCTCTAGTGAGAGAGATTGCACACCCTCTCTGTGTGATCTGTTCCAGTGCCTGGTCAGTGCACAGGAAGGAATTTCTTCCTCATGTTCAGGTGGAACTTCCTGTGCATCCGTTTCTTCCTGTGGCCTCTTGTCCCATTGCTGGGCCCCACTGAGCAGAGCCTGGTCCCTGCTCTGACCCTGCAGGCACTGACAGACACTGATGAAGTTCCCTCTCACTTGTCTCTTCTGGAGGCTGAACAGCCCCAGCTCCCTCAGCCTTTCCTCATAAGAGAGAAGCTCCATCCCTTCATCATCTCTGCAGCCTCCACAGGACCCACTGCAGGAGCTCCCTGTCTCTCTTGCCCTGAGGGGCCCAAAACTGGACACAGCACTCCAGATGTGCCTCACCAGGGCTGAGTAGAGGAGCAGGATCACCTCCTTTCAGGTGCTGGCAGTGTTCTTCCCAGTGCATCCCAGGATCACATTGGCCACCTTGGTCCCCAGGGCACTGTTGGCTCAGGGACAGCTTGTTGTCCACCAGGACCCCCAGGTGCTTCTCTGCAGAGCTGCTCTTCAGCAGGTTGGCCCCAGCCTGTGATGGTGGCCAGGGTTATTCCTCCCCAGCTGCAGGACACTGCAGTTCTGCATGAAGTCTTCATACTCTTGAGTCTTCAGCAAAGCCTCTGTGTGCTTGTCCACTGCTCAGGCACTTGTCTAAATTAAAGCATTAATAGTTGCCAATCACTTATGTCCTGAGAAAGCTCAGGTATGTGCCAGGCTGGTCTGCAAAAAGCTGCAAATTTATGCGACTTTCACTGCAGGATTGGTGTGTGACACCACTGGGAACTGAGACTTTGTTAAATGAAAATGCAAATTTTGTATTTAGGGTAACCAGAAAGTGTACTAACTCATTTTTGCAAGGTAATTTTGGACACCTCTAGAAAATGCTTCTGTTAATTTGCAGGCATTAGGGTGTGATAGGGAAGCATAAAAATAACTTTTTTTTCCCCTAGTTAACTAAGTTACAGAAACTAGTTAATATTTCCTATTTAAGGGCTTCAGATCAAAATCACTGAAATACAGTGAGGAATTTAGTGTGAAATACACATCTTGGTGTGGTATATAGCAAAGGTTTGTTTGTTGAATTCTGCCTTTTTCCTATGCGTTGGGTGTTGGTTATTTTTAAAACTGACTTTTTAATTGTAAGCCTTAAGGGCCACTTCATCAGCTTCCTGAGATGACTCTACTCAACAGTAAACTTGTAGGCATTTAATTTTGATCAGTTAACCCATTACTGCATTCTAATAGCCATTGAACCATCTTGATTCTTTCATGTAACACAGACTGTAGTTTTTTGTAGGCTACAGACAAGTGGGCTTTAGGGAGCTGATCTATACCATCTGAATCATGGGCTTTCACAATTCAGTTATATGTTCAGTATATACACTTCTCTGAAGTACTATGTAATTTTTCCATTAAAAAATGTCTTTGAGAAGGTTTGGGGTTATTAATTTGCAACATCAGAATTGTACAGAATTACAGTTATTTTAGTCAAATAAATCATGTTACTTAGCACCTGAGTTTCTGATGCTGTGAGCAGTGTTCATTTCGTAAGCATGTAAATTTTTGTTCTTCTGTTAAAGATGGCACAATCTCTTTGGTCAGTTATGTCCTTGGGAAAAAAGACTCTTCACCCAGTTTGATCTGACCAGATGTTCTGGTGGTCATGAATCATCTTGTTTCTTAGATTATAAGCTCTACTTGCTTATCAGCCTTCTGGGCTAACATGAATTCATTTGGCTGATGAAATGAGGATGCAATGAAGAGGCTGCAGCAGCAAAAATAACTGAGTTGACTGTGTTGCTGTTAGCACTGTATCAATAGAAATATTCTCAAATGCTTTGAAACAAGGTGGTGGTGTCATTTATTTTATGTAGAACACCAAAGTATTTCAGAACACTTCATACCCTTTCCCTACTGCTATTAAGAGGCAAAATGTAGTTTGTCCCTCCCTGCCCCTGCAGTCCCCTTCCTGGAATTAGACCTGCCAACTCCTGACTTCATGTTGCACCACATATATCTGCAATGGGACCTGCAGATTTTTTTATGCTGAGGTATTCATAAACAAATATATGAGAGATCAAAGGCTGGAGCTCCTTTCCAATGGCAAGTTGAAAGATGGTCATAATTTGAAGCACCATCTAGAAACTGTTCCATTCTCTGCAAACCTGCCACTCATTGACAAAAGCTGCTAGGAGTAGCTGGAGATTTAACAGGATGAGATGTTGGAAGTAAAAGTAATATTTCTTGGGTGTTAATTTCTTTTCTTTTCCCTTCCAGTGGGCGAGTTTGTGAGTGATGCCCTTCTGGTGCCAGACAAGTGCAAGTTCCTTCACCAGGAAAGAATGGATGTGTGTGAAACTCACCTGCATTGGCATACTGTTGCCAAAGAGGTACATTCATCTGTCTGAAAATTTCCTGCCTTGCTTCTTTAAAGCTGTGTCACTCTTCTGAGGATGATTTAAAATATAGCAGCAACATGGAAAACAAAAAGCAATACTTTCAAATGTTTGAGTGAGAAGAATTTTGGGATTTTTTGTAAGGTAGGAAATGGGAGTCAGAGCACAATAGAGACCATGACTGAATGCTTACCATTGACCTTTGAACATTGACCCTCTTTCATAGCATTATTTTTTCCTTCACAATCACTCACAAACTCACTGTGGTTTCTGCTTCCTCCACTTTCCTGTGTTAGCACTGGAACTAAATGCCTAGGATTTACCTTGAATCATTATCTTGGGTGGATATTATCCAGTATTTATCATGGTTTCTGGTATGCCAGATGCCCAGAGAGATCAAACAGGCCTCAGGGAGTGCACTGTGTGAAATTCAGCAGAAAAGGGTGGGAGAGCTGGTCAAACAAGGACTAGCCAAAAGCATTTTGTAGGCACAAAGTTTTTACAATTTAACAGTGCTTTACTGAAAATAGAAATAAACTTAGTGTTACAATTGCTAATGTGTTCTGGAGTTTTTTCCTTGCACAGAGAGATTTAGGAATAAAAACTAAGATGAATTTCCAGGATTTCTGGTTGCTGTTTTTTTTTGGAACCTCTTAGCTTTTATGTTGTTCCACCTTCTGGAGATGAAATTTGAAATGGGATCAGCAGCTTTTCAAATTTTCAGTTCTTGTTTGAATTAAATGAAACATGTAAGGCACCAACCTTCACACAGAGTGATCATGTATATAGGAGAAGACAAGCCTTTTGTTCTGGAAAAGACTGATAGGAGAGCTTGTTGCTTGCAGTGGACATGGGTAGGGAGCTGCTTACAGTAAAGTAGTGACTGCAAGTGTGATCCTTCTAAATTGTGTTTCAAATTTCAGAGACGATACAGTTCACCAGCTTTAACTTCCCAAGGCAATATTTAGTCCCTTCGTGTTTTCTCAAGGTCTGTGAGATTTTTTAGTCTTCCTCCGTGCCAATATTGTTGCTTCATTTTTCCCCCTCTTTTCTGCAGTCCTGTAGTGAGAAGAGCATGAATCTGCACGACTATGGCATGCTGCTGCCCTGTGGAATTGACAAGTTTCGTGGTGTGGAGTTTGTCTGCTGCCCCTTAGCAGAGGAAAGCGACAATCTTGATTCAGCTGATGCTGAAGATGATGATTCAGATGTCTGGTGGGGAGGTGCAGATGCAGACTATGCAGATGGAAGGTACAGTGACTTTGTACTCTTCAACTTGTTATTAAGGTGCCAAAAATCTGTCTAAAGGACCTTGGCATAGAGGAGTCTTTGCACCTTATACATGAACTTGCATTTACAGTGGTTGAAAGCATTGGTGTTCTACTCCTTTTATTTTTAGCTTTCTGCAGTAAGGTTTATTGTTAAAAAATACACTTTCAAGGCATGCTTTTTAGTGCCTTTATAATTTTTCAGCAAGAATTATTGCCATATTTATAACAAAAATGCCTACATTCATATTTTTTGACAAATAAATGACAAATGGTGTTCTCCTAAGATGCTTCATCTGCAGTCTGGGGTATTGCAGCAGGTGTCAGCCAACATAACCAGTGTGGAGTTCTTGAAATGCCTTCATTTGTAATAGGCATTCGCTGTGTCTTAATTATTATTATATTATATTATATTATATTATATTATATTATATTATATTATATTATGTAAGAATATTTTTCTGCTGACAATTAGTTTCTAACACGGTCTAAAAGAAAATGTGCTTTATTATCTAGCCTTTGACAGATTTGTTAATTTGCTGCTGTTGAGAAGGAACCTGGAGGTTTCCTTTGCAAGGCAGATGGGTGAGAAAATACCATCCCTGTCCTTACTCTTCCTATCCCCTGTGCACAGAGGTTAATTTTGAGCCAGATATGGGTTTTAACTGTGTTGTAACACCCTGTGGTAACTGAATGGTCTGGTGCTGTTAAAGCCTTTTCATATCACTCTCCTGAGCATGTCAGAGAGCAATTGGAAGAGCAGAGTACCACAAGTCATGTCCTCGCAACTGGATGCCAGCAAGTTGCAAAGATGACTTTCTTCATAAACTAAGATCAGTGTTCAAATTCTGTTTGTGCTCCCCAGGCTTTCATCACTTTATACTGTGCTAATACAGTGTTTCTACTTCTTCTTTTTTTTTTTTTTTACAAATGCACAAAATCTTAAACTTGGGGCTGATTGCAAGTGGTTTCAAGAAATAACCAGAAAATAAATGAGGACCAAATTATGTGAATAATGCACAAAGTTTATAGGTCTGAATTGTGTTATGTTTGGACTTGCTAATAATCTAGATGGAAACAATTCAAAGAACAGTGCAGAGATGAAGGACAGACACTGAATTGCTGTAATTTGATGCAATTCTAGGTGTCATTAAGACCTAGAATAATGAGAACATATATAATGGTGGGCAACTAAATCTTTCCTGACAAAACATTGGTAAGTGCTGCAAGGTAGAGTCCTTTGTGAATAATGGAAGAAGTTTAAAATAAATATTTCCCAATGGTAATTTCCAGTTTTCTGTCATAAACAGGAGTGAATGGTCAGACTGTTTGATGCAAAAGCCTACATCAAAGAACTTTGCATATTCCATATTGATACCTTTGGACTTTCTTCTGATTTGTGTGTCTAACAACTGTCAGTGTCACAATTTATAACCCTTTCAGTAGGATTCGTAAAGCTGCTTTTGGGCTTTTGCTGTGTCATTTCTGTATATTTAATTTAGATTTTGATTGGGTGTTTAAATGTTCTCTCATTCTAAGAAATGAGTGCAGACCATGTTCTATGGAAATGTTTGGTTTTTTCATTATATAAAAATATATTCACACAAGATAGATCTATCCATCTATCCTCAATATCTATTAAATATATAGGTAACATATTTATTATATTTATACACCTATATATAAAGTACATGTCTTATACATATAAGATGAATATTTTAAATAAAAGGGGTTACAGTGGTATAGAGTACTTGTTCTAAGACAAATATCTGCTGAATTCCTGTCTTTTTTGTGTTTTTCACTGAACATTTAATTTACTATTGTAGTCAATTTTCTTCCTCATAAGACAGTTTAATATCTGATGAGATGAGTTCAAGAATAATTTCATGAACTTTGTCTTCTCTAGGAATGGGAGCTGTAATTGCATTTCAATCCATTTCTGAAATTCCAAGCAAATATGGATTTTTTTTACCCTCCCCTCCCTCAGAAGTGCTTGCAAAAGGAAAATGAAAGTGCCCTTCTATGGGGCACTTGTCCTTCATCTGCAGATGAAGAGCCAAGTAATTGGTAGTTCTTTCAGAATGACTCACCCATTTCTTGCTGCCTTTTAAGCCAAATACATTTAACCTGTGTGTATTGCAGCTAGAAATACTCTTGAATTTTATTTATTTATATGTGTATATTTTTTAAAAATCTTACATGGCAGTATGTGGTAATTAAAATATTTTGTGAGTGTATATTTATTCATATCTGAGCATATGTTTGTGTGGCTATCAATACATATATGCCTTAGTCCTAAACTGATTGTGAATGAGAAAGGAAATGTAAGGTAGGAGAACACTTTGCTAATGCTAAATTGCCAATATTCTCTGCTATTAAAGCACATCTGTTATAAGTGCTTACTCAAGTCTACATTTGTCACCTCTCATGGGTACTCAAGTCAAAGTGAAGGTGACATGTTTGAGGTGGAGGTGACAAGCTGAAAAGCAGATGATTATATTCTTGTTTCTCAAAACTATGACAGAGCAGAATCCAACAACTGTGGGTGATCTATTTTGAGGTAACTTTATATCTCAAGCTATCAGATTTAAATTTTGAAATATTTGCATTTGTGCTTCTCGGTGTGTAGGGGGAAGCACATTGCAGCCATTTGGTTAATAAATGCCCTTTTTCAGGCTGTTGTGTTTTCACCTCCAACAGTTGTCCCTTAGGCACTGTATTTTATTTTTTTACTTTGTCAAGGGTATGACTTGTTAGCAGTACTTGGAGGAAGGTGGGAGGGTGTATTTTGGTGATGTATGTACCCATTTTATTCGTGAGGCTAAGAGGCAGGATCCACATGTGCTTTTGAAATTGTCTTGTCATGCTCATCCTGAAGTAGTTTTTAACTCTGACAAAGAGGTCACAAGCATTCTTAAGCAGTGGAGCTCCTTGTTGCTGTCATCAGCTTTAATTAAAATTTACCTTGAAGTCTGCCTGAGGGACAGTCAGATGTAGGTGCAGACTTTGAGTATAACTGCAGACCTCTCCCTGAATAGCTGCAGCTCAGTCAAGTGACCTGCAAGCTCTGGCTGCTCTTGCAACTCAGCACAGCCTGGTGGCCCTCCTGCCTGTGTGTGGGAACTAGCTGGGAGCTTTGATGTCCTTGATGTCCAAAGCTGAGCATCTTTAGGAGTGATGGCCAAGCTGGAAACTTCCAGGTTTTCTCTGTTATCTTGGTTTGAAAGTTAGGTATCTGCTAAGGAAGGTAGGAGCCTCCCTTGAAATGGAAAATGTAAACCCTTTCTCTCTAAATTATTACAATTTTTGAAATAAAGGAGGCTCTCGGGCAAAGGCATGAGAATAGGAATAACAGTTTTTATTTGTATGTATAATAAAGCAAATAAACAACAACAACAACTACAGCATTAACAACAAACAGAACCAGAAACCCAGTATCAGCCTTCTCAGCTGCAGTCACTTTGCTCTTTGGTGCAGTGATGGTCAGAGCTGGCAGGGGTGCTGGGGGCTCCCGGTGGGCAGGGCGGGTGCAATGATTGCTGCTGTGGAAGAAAAGCTTTTGCTTCAAAAACTCCCTGGGGCATTGATCCTGGTGTCTCAGCAGGACACCTGGAAGCACCAAGCTGGGCTGGCAGGATGTCAGGCAAGGGATGGGGGGCTGCAGACCAGCATAAAAGTCAGAGCAGTGCTGAAGAAGCAGCAGGGGTGTGGCAGTGCAGCCGGGCTCCCAGCAGGGCAGGGAGAGGCGAGCTCAGGATCTCAGGCGCCTGAGCAGATGGTGATAGGTCCCTCTTCTAGTGGGGTAGGTGATAATAAGGTCTCCATTCAGGGGCTGCTCTCAGGAGCAGAAGATCACCCCACAGCAGAAGAAGCAGCTCCAGGCTGAGCTCTGGCCACAGCAGCAAATTGCTTTTTCAAGCAGCAGCTCCAACCATCCTCCTTTGAAGCCAAGAGAGAGTACTAGCAGTTGTCTTAGCCCAATCTTTTACTGATCCTGGAATTATAAATTCCCTAGAAAATTCTGTATTCGTAGATCAGTGCAGCATACTCAATTTTCCTTTTCTTTACCACTTCTTATGTAATTCAAAGAACCCTAAGTGGGCAATCATGTGCCTTGCCCATCAGCACCAGTATAACCTTCCAAAGCAAGTCCCCCTGGATTTGGGATCTGTGAAACCTGTCTATTGCTCAATTCTCGCGGCATCTCTGTCTCTCAACAGAGACTCTCAGATAAGAGAAGTGCAATCAGATGCCTTCTCCTGAGTTTGGCCACTTCTTTTGTTTTTTTTTAAGTACTCTGTTGTTAGTGTTTCTTAGCAATTTATAGGAAAAAAAATCTAAACTTAAAAAAGCAACAAAAGGAAAGAAACCTAACCCCCAAAATTATCCACCCCAAATTTTTTCCTGTACCAACATGGTACATTAAATTTAAACTTTTAAATTATATACATACCTGTACTACCTTAGTTGTATATGTATCTATAAGCAAATATGGATACGGGCACAGTGTCATGGGTAGTTCATCCTAAAATAAGGTCCTCTAAAGGTATGCATCAGGCCTCTCCATTTTTCTGCATCACCCACCAGGTGCAACCTGGTCCATGAGCAAAGACAGCTCCATGGATGGGATTGTCCTTGCTGGAGGCAGAATTAACCCAAACAGTGGTTTTCAGTGTACTCCTTGTGTACCATTGGAACTTTATCTCCATCTGTTGTTTGCAAGGGCTCAGATTGGGCAGGGCCTGCCTGGTTGTTGGAATTTCGGGTTTTCACTAACAATGTGGCCTTTGCTAAATTAATCTCCCAGCCCTTGAAACTCCTCTTGCTTAGTGCCTTCAAGGTGGTTTTAATAAGTTCATTTCATTGTTCAGCTTTCCCAGCTGCTGGTGCATGATATTGAATATGACACACCCACTCAATGCCATGTTCTCTAGCCTAGGTGTTTATAAGGCTGTTCTTGATATGAGTCCCATTGTCAGACTCAATTCTCTCGGAGGTACCTTGCTTCCAAAGGATTTGCTTTTTAGGGCCCAGGATGGTGCTCCAGACAGTGGCATGAGGCACAGGGTAGCCTTTCAGTGGTGGTTTTTACTGTTGTGAGCACATAGGGCTTGCTTTGGCAAGTTTGAGGCAGTGTGATACAGTCAATCTGCAAGGCCTTCCTATACTTATATTTGGACCACTGCCCACCATACCATAGGGGTTTTACCTGCTTGGCCTGCTTGATCATAGCACATGTCTTACAGTCATGGATAACCTAAAAAACAGTCTATGGTTAGATCTTCTCTTCAGGCTCATGCCTACTTATTTCATTACATTTCTGCCCTGATGACCTGAGGCATCATGGGCCCATTGAGCTAGGAATAATTCTTCTTTGTGTTGCAAATCTAAATCTATCTTTGACACCTTTATTTTCACAGCCTGGTCTGTCTGCTTGTCATTTCAATATTCTTTATTAGCCCAACTCCTGGGGATATGGGCATCTACATGACAGACTTTCACTGGTGGCAGGTGAAAGTGGCAAGTCTCTGTCTTAGTGGCAATGTCTTTTTACTCATCAGCAGCCTGGACTGATTTTCTTCTATGCTGCCAGTAGTGGCTTTTTTCCACCTTTCCAGCCAACCCCTCATAGCATTGGCTACCATCCAGGAATCAGTATAAAGGTAGAGCTTTGGCCACTTTCTTTTAACAATGTCCAGGGCTAACTGAACAGCTTTAAGTTCAGCAAGTTGACTTGATCCACGCTCTCCCTCAGTAGCTTCTATTGTGTGGGGCTCCATAGGGCTGCTTTCCACTTCTGGTTCATCCCTCTGATGTGACCGGAGCCGTCAGTGAAAAGAGCATAGCGCGTTTCCTCTGGTGGCAGTTGGTTGTACAGGAGAGCTTGTTTCTGCTCTTTATCAGTGAGACCAAAGTTTTCACCTTCCAGCCAGCTTGTAATTATCTCCAAAACCCCAGGGCAATTTGGGTTTCTAATAATGGGCACATTGTGTGATGAGAGCAGTGCATTTGCTCCATGTGGCATTGGTGGCATGGTAGGTAGAGGGCACCTTTCCTTTAATAAACATCCACCCCAGCACCGGTAGTCGGGATGCCAGGAGGAGTTGCGCTTCTGTGTCAATCACCTCTGAGGCGGCTTGGACTCCTTCATAGGCAGCCAAGATTTCCTTCTCTGTTGGAGTGTAGTTGGCTTCGGACCCTCTGTAACTTTGGCTTCAGAGTCCAAGTGGTCAGCCTTGAGTCTCGCCAGGCACATTTTGCCAAAGGCTCCAGGACAAGCCATGGTTCCCAGCTGCAGAGTAAAACACATTACTCACCTCTGGTGTTGTCCTGACTGGGCCAAGGGCAACTGCATGAACGATATCCTGCTTGATCTTGGTGAAGGCTTGTTGCTGCTCAGGGCCCCAGTGGAAATCATTCCTCTTGTAGGTAACCAGGTTGAGGGCTCGTGATTTGGCCATACTCAGGAATGTGCATTGCTGAAAAACCTATGGTGCCTAGGAAAGCTTGTGTTTCCTTCTTGCTGGATGGTGGAGACATTGTGGTGATCTTATTTATAACGTCATTGGGAATCTGACGCCATCCATTTTGCCACTTTACTCCCAGGAACTGGATCTTTCAGGCAGGTCCCCTGACTTTGCTCTTCTCGATGGTGAAGCTGGCTTCCAGCAGAATCTGCATGATCCTCTCTCCTTTCTCAAATAGTTCCATTGCTGTGTTCCTCCACACAATGATGTCATTGCAGATGAATGGTATAATGGAGATGGTGAAATTTCCAAGCCAGTTTTTAGAAATCAAGAAAAATTTAAAGAGGAACCAAGTGGGTTTGGCCCATTTTTAACTTTTTCTCCTGTGTCAATGGAAGCAAGTCATCTTTCATGCAGACTCTTCTGCAAGGTGGCTTTAACCACATCTATTCATAAAACATACCTGGGTTTCCCCCCAGGGAAAGCTGCAGTATTATTTGAAGTCTCTCTTGTGTTTCTGGAGGCCAGGTATTTTGGGGACAAGGGAACAGGGAAATCATTCTTGTTTGTATAGAGGCTTAACTCCTAGTAGAGTCAGGTTTGTGGCATATGAAAATTTTATCAACATGTTTTAACTTCTTAATGCCCTGTTAAAAAGGAATCATAGTGTCTTCTGTTTTGCCAAGGTCACTTTCAAAGTTGTAGTAGGCAACATAATATAAAGTGAAATATTAAAGGCTTGGTCCCTGAAATGAGTTGGAGAAGTTGTTAACTTCACGTAGAAGGCTGTTCAACCATATGTAATGCCATAAGAAAGATTCACACCCACTTGTGCTTGAAGTTGACAGAAAGTCACTACGTGTTTACATATTTAAAGATCATTTATTCATTAGTAGTAAATTTCAAGTAGAAGATCAGAAACAAACCTGAAACCTTGCGACAACAGAACATTAAGTTCAAGAAATATTTTGAAGGCAACAGTAGCAGTAGCTGAACATATATTTTTTGACCTGTTGTCTGTATCACTCAGAACAGAACTAAAAATTATCCCAGAAGATTCTTGATATTTAATCCACCAAATGCATTGGCTAGTTAACTTCAGTGTTTCCTCCTGTTGTCCTGTGGAAGTGTTCTTTCCTTTCAAATAGCACTTGTGACAGCAGAAGGAGAAACTCCGCAGTTGGTAATTCGAGGTCAGTTCAACACTTGGTAGTCCTATGGAAGGCAGGCAGGGAACCTCTAGATAAGCTGTCTCCTGAGAGAGGCAGAAAAGTTCCTGAGGAACTTTCTTGCTTCTCTCACATCAACTGAGTGTGTTTTGTGCAAAGTTGATCTTTCAAAACAAAATTTGGCTGATAGTATAATGGAGTGAGCATATTTACAGTATTATTCAGCTGTGAAAATATGGGATGCTAATGCTGACCTAATCTTTACTTTTTGGGACATTCCAGAGTCCTAGGTTCTTTCTTCTCTATTTAAAGGAAAGGGAGGGAGATTAAGAAACAGGTAACTGTTTTCCTTACAGAGATTTCAAATAAAATGTTCTCTCATATGACCTTGAAGTAATTTTGTTGCTGACACATCATGGTAATTTTTTTCATTTAGCGATGATAAGGCGGTAGAAGAACAAGCAGAGGAAGATGAGGAGCTAACTGTTGTGGAAGATGAAGATGCTGATGACGATGATGATGATGGAGATGAAATTGAAGAGACAGGAGAAGAGTATGAGGAGGCAACTGAAAGAACAACCAGTATTGCAACCACTACCACCACAACTACAGAGTCTGTGGAAGAGGTTGTCAGAGGTAAGTTCATCAGGCTTGGGGCTGCTTTGTATATTTTCACTTCACAACAAAAAAAATGTTCCAAACAGCAAAATACCCAAAGCTGCAGTGTTGTTGTGCTTTTTGGCTCCTGTAATTTATGTGCTTAATCCCCTCACCTTTCCCTTTCCCATTACAAATATTCTGTGGGGTTAGTTCTGCCACAACCCTTTGGATTTTCTGACCTCCAGTCCTCCTGGTCCACAGATGCTGCAGGGACTGTCTGTCCTTGAATTGTGTTTGTTGTGTGTGTTGTTCACAACATTTCTTGTTCAGAAACAGAAGGGTTGATTTTATTTTAAAGTAGCATTAAATAAAATTCAACTGTCCTATGTAGCAAATAGGAAAGTGTGTATGATTTATCATGCACATGAGTTACAGAAGGATATGAAGTATCAGTTCCAAGCAGGAGGTCTCATGAGCTGGTTTGGTCCCTCGTGTTAACAGCAGTGATGGATCATTTTGTGTGATTCTGTTAGATACTTGTTTGTTATGTTTCTCCATGAATTAGTAATTCAGTAAAGTTAGACAAATTTAAAATAACTATGCAGAAAAATGAACCTAAACTAATGAGTTTTAATGTGTGGGAAAGAAAGAAATAGGAAAAAATAGAATACGTGGAGTGAGAAAGAGCTCTTCTTTTCTAAAATTTAAGTTTTGTTATGTTTTAGTTCTTAACCGAACTGCATTTTAGAATTTGAATTTTACACTAGTTCATGGTCACTATAGCAACATGGTTTTTTAAAATGCCTCATTTCTCCTACAATGCATATTGGAATTAATTATCCTTATTTTTCTATTTTAATAACACAGTTCAGTGTGGTGTAAATCTAAGTAAAACAGAGCCCAGTTCTTCTACAATGCTTACATCTTTGCCGATAAATGCTGGAGATGTTATTAAAAAATGGGATTAAAGACAACATTTGAAAAGAAAGGAATTGTGACATGCAGGAGGCAGAGGGAAAATGACAGAAATTGGGGCATTGTGAGATGAGGGAGAAAAATATCTGGCCTGTCTCTCCATGCTTCCCTGTCTCCTGCCTCTGGGTATTCTTGGGACTCCAGTGGTAGTGGAGTCCCACATTTTGCATGTGGCAGTGGCCCTTCCTCTTGAGCCTTGGTTCCAGTGTTTGTCAGAGGAGAGGGCACTGGCTGCAATTTATCACACCAGGATACAGAAACATGCCCAGGGGATGCTTTGGGAAAAAGAGTTGCTTGTCACCAGCAAATGTTTCTTTCTAAGGCTGGCAATTCAGTCTTGTGTGTTTCTGTTTTATATAACTGTTGAGTGTTTTGCTCAGTTGTTGGAGAGCCCTTTCAGTGAGGAGGGGGTAGAAAGAGTTTATATCTTTAAACCAATTAAACATATTTCCATATGTGAGCTTTTACACCCTGAGGATAAAGTGCCCTGTTCTCACTGACAAATGAATATTGAAAGGGAAAAAAAAAAAAAAGAAAAAGACACTTGACTTTAATGAGATTTTGGATGAGTGGAAATGAGGACAAATTTGGTAGAAATGTTTCTTTACTGAGGGTGATGTTTCAAAGAGGTTAAGATTTATAGCTTTCAGGAAAGTAGCATACAATCACCTGAATATAAAACATAACATATAAAAGATGAGGGAAACTATTGAAACAACCTTTCAGAAGCCCTTTAGAAATTTATGTATTTGCTGATCGCGAAGTGGTCGCATGTTGTTTTTCCAAGTCTAATGTTTCCCACCTTGGGTGACTGTGAGGAAAATATGCATTGGTTCAAGTGTGATGAGGACAATCTGTTACCAATACAAGTTTTCAGCGCAGTTCTGCCACAAGCCTTTGGAATTCCTGACCTTCAGCCTTGCTGGGGCACAAATGGTGTAGGGACTGTCCTGGAGAGTAAGTGCTATCTGACAGAGCTGCACTATGCAAAGTGCTTGCTTATTGATTCAAGTAGAAGTGTCCAAATGACATAGCCTTGATTCTTGCTTTTACTTCCTTTCCTACACACAAGAGAAGGATTCCTACAAGGTTCTTGTCCTCCTGGTGCAGGCAGCAGATCCAGCATAGCAACTTGTGTGGTGAGCATCTTGCTGATGCAAGTGTCATTGTAAATGAAAGAGGCAGAGGGACCTTGTTGAGAACTTATGTATTAAAAAGTGGTCTGTACTATGGAGACACCCTGAAAGCCTCTCTAAAAGGATTGAAGTGTCAGAGCTTCATTGATGTGGACTGAGCTCTGTTCCAGGCTGCCTTGCCCAAGCACTAGTTATAAAACATCCTAGGATGCTCTTCACAAGAAGTTTTATGAAGCTATAACTAATATTATGTCTCCAGCAATAAAGAACTGGGTTTATCCAGTTTAAGAGGAGCTGCTTTTCAAATGGACAAAGCCATAAGTTGGGATCTAATTGTGGGCTGGTACTGAGCTCTTTCTCTGCCAAATCAGTGGAATGGCTGCCATCAGCCATAAATAATTGAAAAGCATAAATGCAGTATTATACTTTTAAGATACTTGAGCTATTGTAGAATAAATTTTTCAGGCAATTTTATTTCTGTGCATGTTTTAATGAATTGTGACCAAAATGGTTATAATAGAACCACTTACAAACTTATTTTCAGTGAAAAGGAAATTAATCTTTCCTAGAGAATGAAAGAGGTCCATTGGCAGGAGGACAGTATTTTCATTCTGCAGCAACCACATTTCTATGTGTTTATTAAAAAATATTAATAAACTTTCCATAGGGCAGTATTTGCCACTATTCACTTTCCTACCTTTTGTGAGAGATGATCTTTACTCTGAATTCATATGGTATATAGCAGCAGACCCAGTTTAAACTTTTGGATATGCTCTTGCTGGGCTTCAGATGTTAAATCCAGACTATTGTGGGTCTGAAATTACAGGGATTCAGATGGTGAAATTAATGTGAAATACACATTTTTCACCTCTGGTCATGGGGAGATGTTAGCATTGAATTTGTGCTGAAGAAAATATGGCTCATTTATGAAGCCCTGCTCTTGTTTTTTGTCTCTATGTGGAGTAAGGTAAGTGACTCTGATGGCCAGGATTTAGGTAAGGGAGTGGTTTAATTTCTGCAGTCCTTGCCATGGTGTTACGGGTGTTGCAGAGCTGCTCCCAAGGATCCAGGTTCCCAGTGATTTTTCCAGTATGTGATGGAGGCAAGCAGCAGCACTGCTTCCCCCATCATGTGCAGTTGTTTGGGATTTTGTTTCTGCTGTCCTTCTGCACAGGACAGCAAAAGGACACAGGAGGGGACAAGAAAAATTAGTCTTGGCATACAACAATCTCTCTTGGCATACAACAAAGAATAAGCAGTTTTGGCTTAGTGCTTCTCATCAGGATCACAGAATCATGAGGTTGGAAGAGACCTTCAAGACCATCGAGTCCAACCCAGCCCTAACACCTCAACTAAACCACGGCACCCAGTGCCACATCCAGTCTTTTTAAAACCCATCCAAGGATGGTGACTCCGCCACCTCCCTGGGCAGACCACTCCAATACTTTATCACTCTTTCTGTGAAAAGCTTTTCCATAATATCCAACCTGTATTTCCCTTGATGCAGCTTGAGACTGTGTCTTCTCGTTCTGTCAGTTGCTGCTTGGAGAGAGAGACCAACCCCCACCTGACTGCAGCCACCCTTCAGGAAGTTGTAGACTGATAAGGTCACCCCTGAGTCTCCTTTTCTCCAGATTAAACACCCCCAGCTCCCTCAGTCATTCCTCACAGGGTTTGTGTTCCCAGCCCCTCTCCAGCCTCGTTGCCTCCTCTGGACGTGCTCAAGCATCTCAAGGTCCTCCCCAAACTGAGGGGCCAGAACTGGACACAGCACTCAAGGTGTGGCCTCACCAGTGCCCAGTGCAGGGGAAGAACAACCTCCCTGCTCCTGCTGGCCACACTGCTCCTGACACAGGCCAGGAGCCCTTGGCCTTCTTGGCCACCAGGGCACACTGCTGGCTCATGTTCATGTCAGCCAGTGCCCCCAGGTCCCTTTCTGCCTGGGCAGTACACAGCATCCCCAGCCTGTAATGCTGCAGGGGGTTATTGTGGCCAAAATGCAGGACTTGGCACTTGGGCTCATCTTGTTGAACTCTGCCCATCCATCCAACTGATCCAGGTCTCTGCAGAGCCCTCCTTCCTTCCAAAATATTGACACATGTTCCCAGCTTTGTGTCATCTGCAAATTTACTAATGAAAGACACAATCCCCTCATCCATGTCATCAATAAAGACATTGAACAGAGCAGGCCCCAGCACAGAGCCCTGAGGGACACCCCTGGTGACTGCCCCCAGCTGGATGCAGCACCGTTCACCAGCACTCTCTGGGCCCAGCCATGCAGCCAGTTCCTAACCCAGCACAGAGTGCTCCTGTCCAAGCCCTGGGCTGCAGCTTCTCCAGGGGTGTGCTGTGGGACACAGTGTCAAAGGCCTGTCATCATAGTCAATCAGATCCCATTAGAGGAGAGCAGTGGGGTCAGCCCAGCAGCCTGGAATAAAACACGTGGCAGCTTCTCTGCACACCTGCCAACAGACATGGGGGAATCAGCAGCATGAGCCTCACCTGCCTCCTCCAGCAGTGTAATATTGCCCTTTATCAGTTGGGTTTGCTTTCTCTAATTCAGCTGGATATCTTTGGGCAGTTAGGAAACAATCTAAGCAGTGCTGCTTCATGTGACATTTTGACTGTATTTACTGTCTGGAGTTACAAGTGAGAGACCATATGCCGGTTTCCTAGCAAGAGAAGAGTAGCCTGATGTTGGTATGGTAGGTCTTAGTGTCATTGATCCATCATGAGTGGTTTTTCTGCTGAAGATTTTTAACTGAAAGACTTAAAATCCGCTCAGTGACTCCTACTATATATTGTGAAGCAAGAGAGATTAACCCTGATTGCCAGACCTGTCAGCTGGGAATTTTGGGACAATATTAGTAGTGTATGCTACATTAACTGGGTTTTTTTTTCCCCCACACTCCATAGGTTTACTCCACTTACATAGAATCATAGAATGGCCTGGTTTAGAAGGAACCTTAAATATCACCCAGTTCCAACCCCCTGCTATGGGCAGACATGCCTCACTCTAGATCAGGTTGCTCCAAGTCCTGCCCATCCTGCCCTTGGACACTTTGAGGGTTGGGGCATCCACAGCTTACCAGGGCAACTTTTCTTTTTTGAAAACTTACCATCTTTGTACTGCAGTAGTAGTTCCTTGCTCTTCTTCCTTCACTTCAAGGCTATGCAGCGTGCTTTATTTGGAGAGGGATGATGTGTGATTGCATTTCATATCAAGAAAACATGATTGGTTTCTATATAAATAGTACACATTCATATAAATCCACTGAGATTTTTTGCTATTAGATCTTCATTAAGAATGATCATCTACTGTAATTTATGAATGAGAGCTGATAAAATCAACTTAATGGATTTGCATTTATTGCTTTTAATTAGACATTTTAATTTAAAGCACAGCTATTCTCCCATAATATAATACTTTATTATATGTTGTAATTGGAGGAAATATTTTTTGTAATCTGGTGATCTTGTTGATGGAGATGCAATACAGTACTACCTTTGTGGGTCGAGGGCAAAAGTACTGAAATACTAAACACACTAATAGTGTTATTTTATGTAAATTGGAAGGTGGAGAGTAGTTTCATTTGAAATACATCCTGCCAGAAAAAAATACCAAGAATCTGTTTCCCTAGAGAAGATATCGTATTATATTGAAGTATTAATTAATTGCAATTTTTTTTTCTGAAGATTTTGCTCTGTAAAAAGACTTAGCACTTCCAGGCTAATCCTCATACTCACTGTTGTGCCATGTTAGCAGAATTGTGATGTTATGTGGAAATATTACCTTTTCTAAAACACATAAATTCATGAAACTATATTAGCCTAGATTTAAAATCAAGCTGGGTTTTTTGTTTGCTTTCTGGCCATCAGTGGTAACTTTATGGCACTTTAGTTCCAATTATAGTTCTGTTGTGCACAAGAAATAAAAAATATATTTTCACATATTTGTTCCGCTTCAGAACTATAAGGCTTTGTATTCTAGCCAAGTATACTATTAATTTTTTTTAATATTCTAAATATGCCCTTGCAGTAGCTTAAGAATAAACATTATAGAGAGAATTTCATCTTGATTACACAGGATGGAAATTACAATTAAGGGTATTTAACAGCTTTGGAGGAACTGTCCTCAGTATTGCATTGAGAAGTAATAATTTGGCTTTTTAAACTTCTCTCTGTAAAAAAGCATTTTAGCAATTGTGTAGCTTGTGCACCAACTTTAGTCCCAGTGCATGTGCCAGCTTCACAGCTGTCTTCTCCTAATTCCAAAAGCCTCTTCTGAAATCAGCTCTTGTCTTTGAATACTCAAATTAAAATTTGGTTGCCTCTTCCAACCATATATTCAGAATGAGGAAGATTTGTTTCAGTGAAATTATCTTCAAATATTCCCTTTTGATTGATTCATTGAGTAAAAACAATTGTGCCTTTTTAGAACACAAAGAGTACAACTGAAAGAAAAACAGTGCGTGTGCTCTTGCCTAATATTTCTCAGCTAGTCTGAAAAACAAAGACTAATATAGGGGCATATATATTAATATCCTCAAACAATACCTCAATTCCTGAAGATATGAAAGCCAAAATCACTCCAATTGTGATGTTTTATATACTAATGCCTGAAGAAGGGGAGCATATACCTCATGATATACATTTCAGAGGTTACTCCTTTGGCCTCTCTTGCGTTTATCGGTTACTTACTCTGTTCTTTAGCGAGATATAAATGGCAAAATAAAAGATTTGATCCCATATACTTCAACAGCTGTTTGAGGTCCTCATTTAAGAGGTGTTCAGGACACAGTTTGAATGGACAGCAAACACACACCAGTGCTAATGGCCTCGTTCAGACCCTCAGTATGATTTTGTTGTGTGTACTTGTTTATATCAGCTTCGAACTTGCAGGGCTGGTAGTACAGAAAGGCTCATCAATACAATATATTTTCCATTACCATGGCTATATTTATATTTATCAAGACCTTGCAGTATTTATAAATCAGCATGATGGTCCCTTTATTCTGTAGCATTAAGGTAAATAGGTTTCTCAGAGGTGTTAACTAGACATGGGAAACCAATTTCCAATACAGGTCAGAGTTAGTAAACTAACTCCTCCTGTTGGTCCCTTTTTTCTTAGATCTCTTCAAATTTAATTTCTGATTTAAGATTTGGGGCTGACTGCCAGTATTAAATGAGCTTAGTTCTCATGATGATGTAAATAAATTCAAATCCTGAAAAAATATCGAATAAACTTGATATTTACAGTAATAGAAATATGTAAATGTAGCTTTAATTATTCTCCCTGTTAGAAGCCCATGTTTTATTTCCAATTTCTCAATTGAAAATTTGGTTAAGAATTTAAGTCCCATAAGGGAAAAAAAAGCATGGAGTTGAGATTTTGAAATACAGAAATTATAATTTCACTTTGATTTGAAATTGGTTTTCTTCAAGTAGCAGTAGAAATAAATGGTAATGAAAATTTTAAACTGACATTCAGAACCATATTTTATATTTCCCTCTGTAAAAAGTGATCATCAAAAATATCTAAAATGTTTGCACAAAATTCTAATGAGCTCTACTTACAGCATTTTGGTAAATGAGTGCTTATGGAAGTACTTTGTACAAACTCAGTATAAATCAATGTCCATATACTTAAAGACTGTTTTTCCTAGGGTGCTGAAGTCTGTGCTTTTCAAAGAAAAAATAAGACAGTCTGTGCCACTGTTTAATGTAACGGATTAATTTTCAGTATTCAACTACTTAATTTAAAAGGAAATCAGCAAGCTTTGCCATAGCCCTGTCCTTCAGGGAGTGGTGCTTGCTTGGTTAGAAACACCTGGGTTTGCCCTGACATGCTGGAATAAGTGCAAGAAGCTTGCAATGGGGAAAGTTGACTTACATTTTCCTGATTATCTCAAAATAATTTGTCATGTCTGAGGTTTTGGAGAACAGAGATATTGGCACCTGTGGTTTAGGACACAGCATGAGAGAAATTTGACTATTGGAGTAGAATGGTTTGAAAACTCTGAAGTGTCTAAAAGCAACTGTTCATGAACCTGGGTTGTTGGAAAGGCTTGTTCTTTTTAATTGTATTCAATTTCTTGAAGCTAAAGGCAAAAGTTTGTCTTTGGAGAGGGAAGCATTGCATTAGTAAGCAGATTGCACTTACTTTCTTTGTGCAGAAAAGCCTGTTCTTTATTCACATAACTCATTTTTATACAGTTTTCACAGACCTTGTTTTACTCTGATTGGCAAGTAGTTTTCTTGCTACTCAATTCATTGGTTAGTAACTGGCATTCTGCCTACCAAATCTCCCTAATTTTGGATTGCTTACATATCTTCTTATCTGATTCTCAGGGAACAGATTTCTTGTTTATTGCAGGTGCAGTTTTTTTTTTCTATAAGTATAGGTTTTTATGTGAATGGATTCTTATTCTTAAGATTTCTTCACATGGGAACTTAGCTAGTTGCACATAAAAGAACAGGCCAGCTGGTAATTCAGCAGAGCAAGGCCTGATTTCATAAGGCCTTTCTTTTATAATACTTCTACCTGTATGTAACAGGAGGAGTGAGTAAGTTCCTTAAACAAAGCAAAGCTCATAACTGATGCTGTACTGCATGCAAATTATTTGTGGTATCAGGTAAAACTGAATTGCATGTTTGCGAAAAGTAACTCATCTTTGCCTCAGTTTTCAGCAACAAAATTAAAATATGAAGCAAAGACAGCTTTTAATTTTTTGATGAATCATTTAGTGTAACCCACCCACTACAGCCGTGCATGCTGCCTACCTGCTCCTAATATCTGCTAAAATACTGTAGTTCACTCCCTGTAAGACATTAATTGCTATACTTGGCAGCAGCAGAAGGAAGGGGAAGTGGTGTCTGGATTAATAGCCCAAGAAAACCTGTTAAATTTCTCATCTCAGCACTTCATTTCCCTATCTTCTCAGCTGAGGTGTTGCAGCTGAGAACCAAATGCAGTGGCTTTTTCTTGTAAGGACAAGTGATGGATGTAGAGGGATATAGAGAGAGGCACAGGAGAGGAGTATCTGGCCCACAAACAGGAGTGATGGGACCATTGCCCAGTAATAGAACTGTTTTAAAAATGTGCCTTTGCCCCAAAGCAGGGGTGAAGGAATGCTACTCTGAGCTCTACAGAAAATGGCAGACAGGCATGGTAACATCAGAAAAGGGATAAATGACAGCAGTGACACGTTTCCTAGAAAAAATTACCAAGAATTTGGTAATTTTTTGCCAAATTTGGTAATTTTGCCACTGAACTGGCACCACACTTCCCTCAAAAAGAGCAGTCATGAAACAGTGAACCAGAGCACTTTCCCTTCTCTTGTTTATTCTCCATTTAGGTCATAAACATTAGAAGACAATAGAACATTTCTCTCTGTGGTGACCTCAGTACCATGCAGGTCTCACCAGGGGCAGTAGGGCTGGCAGTGCAGGCTGGAGGGAGAGATGTCCCTCCCCTGATGGGAGGTGACAGGTCAGGCAGGGGGCCTGTCAACAGCCACAACAGTGGGCTTCAAAGCCTCTGGCTTGCTCTTTTTTATGTGTTGCCTAGTGGTTTACTGAACACTTGTTCAAGTGCATCTTCGTGTGTGTAAATGACTTAGTTCACCAATAAGACAATTCCAGTGTCCAGTCTGATGGACAATTACCTTTGCTTTTGCACATTCAAATCTCTGTTGCTATTTCTGTGGGAGAGGTACCTGTAGGAAATTTCAGATTAAATATGTAAACAGTTTCCAACCTGAAAACAGCAGAAAATAATTGTCTGTATAGCAAAACAACTATTTTGAGGGAAACCTAGGAGGGGCTTATGAAGAAATTAGGGGGAAAAGAATGCCGAGTTTTTTAGTTGAAGAAAAAACAAAATAAGTATCATTAATGTGGCTACATGCTACAGTCAGCATTAAATAAGAAAGGCTAAATTTCTGAGACCTTTGTATTTTCAGAAATTACATTTCCTGTCAGTAAGAATTCTTTTGATTATACATGTATGTTTTATATCAGAAGTCGCTATTAATTTGTAGTTTACGTGTGCCAGCTTTTCCAAGACTGTGCAAAGCTAGCTTTTAGTCAAGATTTGACTGTATAATTAGGTGGTGTGGCTGGATTTGGTTTTAAAATAAATCAGGAGAACTGCTTGTATACTAAAAATTATCTATAATTAGTCATATGGTAATATACAATTAATTATAGTTAATGTGCTGTGCAATTAATGATACTTATTTTGTTTTTTCTTCAAGTAAAAAACTCAGTATTCTTTTCCCCGTAATTTCTTCATACAGAAGTGCAGCATTTTTAGCACATCCTTGATGGTTGCACACTCTTGGATCTGTTTCTCTCACACTAAATGTATGCTTCCTGAAATTGATTCTTGACATAATTTATAGTTAGAATACGTGAATAAGTTAAATGCATGTAAAATTGTACCTGTATTGTATATTTAAGGAAATGTAGGTTGTATTGCCAGTGACAATTGGACAGTAAAAACCTGTTTGTAAGCAGTGGTGCTTCTGAGGATAGTGAATTGATGGATCAGGACAGACACTGAAAAGCAGGATTCTTTGCAGCCAACATTTTGGGAGGTGATGAACGTGCAGGGGATTTTCAGTGCTAGTGCAGTGATATTTTTTTCTGACCTTTCAACCCTTAGGAATTTGATTTCCACAAAATTCAAATTTATGCAGAGAATCTAAAAGGCTCTAGTTGAATGTAGCAGTTTGTTTGTCAGGTAGTGTGTGGGATGAAAGTAAATGAGGGGTTTATTGGTTTAATATAATGTGTATTTGAAATTCCTTGTGCAGCACATTGAAGGGTAAAACTGTTTTTGTCTGTTTGGAACATTATTGCTAAAAGGCTATATGTTTACATGTGTAATTGGCTGAACTCCAAATTGTAGGCAGCATTTGATTGTCTTCCTTTAATTTGTGTGGTTTGGTTCTTCCCTCAGATTTCCCTGTGTTGCAGAATGTAGGCAGAGACTTAGCAGCTCACAGTGAACACAAGCACAAATTATTTTATTTTTTTCGTGAAGGTATATTCACTGGGGGTGAGATTTCCTCCCATGCATGGTTCAAGCTACAGCAGTAATTTTATATATGTGAGCTCTTGAACTGTGAATTAAAAACCCTGTGCTGGGTGGCTTGCAAAAGGGATTTTCTTCATCACTGGCTACATTTAAATAGGTGGCTGAAGTGAATTTGTTTTCCACTATAATGTATTAACAATTGTTTGTTTGTTGGTTGGTTTGTTTTGTATAATTTGGTCAGGGGGGGTATATAGAGCTAAAAAAGAGCAAGATGAACAACAAGAACAACAATACTTGCAGATGTTTCCTTCCAGGTACCAAGTAAGCTGATTGGGCAGGAATCCACCCAGGGCTATCGGCAAAACCCCCAGTCAGCTGGTGGTTGTACCCCTCTGGGCTGGAAGCAGATGAAATTCCACATTTCTTTCAGGGCAGCACCTCTTAATGTGCAGATAAACTTGCTAGAAACATAAGATGTAGGCAGGCTAAGGAGACTTTGTAGCCGGAATCTGTCTCAGTTCAAAATTTACCTTCGTTATCCCTGGGGAAAGGTTTCCTATCCCTCACAACACCACCTTGGTGCGTCTCCTTCCAAAGCACCACCTTGGTCCATGTGTCCTTGAGTGCATGGACACGGAGAGACACCTAATGAAGAAGCCAAGACAATACCATTTCCATGCTAAACTTGGTTCCTCCGGGTCTCCTGTGAATAGAGGTGTGCTCTGAGCAAGCGGAGACCGGGCCGTGCCGCGCAATGATCTCCCGCTGGTACTTTGACCTGGCCGAAGGAAAGTGCGCGCCCTTCTTTTACGGCGGCTGTGGCGGGAACCGGAACAACTTTGACTCGGAGGAGTACTGCATGGCGGTCTGTGGCAGCATCAGTAAGTGCCCTCCGCGGCGCTGGGCTCGCACTAACCAACCCCGGCCGCGCTCTGTCCGCACCTCTGCTCACCACTCGCTCCTCCTCGGCCTCTCGCTAACCTGGCGTGGTAGTGGGTGACTTCTTGGCACTGTAGCCCCCTAAGTTGGGGGCTGAGAGCTTTAACACCTCCTGGGGTGAGCCTTTCACACCCATCTTCTCTCTGTTCTCTGTCAGAATGTACTGATGTTTCATGTGTCTGTCTGCACTTACAATGCATGTGCAGGAAAAAACACTAACTTTAGGGAAGCATCAGGTAAGTCTAAAAGTAGCTCCTATTTTTTTACAGTGTATTCTCAAGTATTTCTGACCTTTTTTTTTTTCCAAAGGTGTATTTCCAGATTTGTTTGGTTGAATTCTTTGTGTATGTTTGCAATGAAAAGGGGAGAAATGGTGTTCGATTTTTTAATGTTTCCCTAAGGGCTGTGGTGCACATGGATGTGAATCACCTCCCACTTAAAACTTTAAGTCAACCATATGTTGTAGTGGCTGTTTTTGCTGAAAAAATGGTGTTTGTACTGTTTAAGAGTGGTGGCATTCTCCAGTATACACCATTGAAACTGATCAATTAGTGTTGTTTTATCAGATGGGTTCTGTTTTGAGAGCCTCTCGTACACTCTCCTCCCAATCTGCTTTGCAAGCATGTACTCCTGGGAGAGCATCACCTGACATTTACACCTGAGACATTAAAGTGAGTACATGTCTCACTGCCCTGTCTGCTCGCAGGACATGGAGGAGCAGAACACAAACAGCATCTCAGGGCTCCTTTTAGCAAAAGGTTTTCCAAACCTGGCCTTTTCCAGGAGCATTTCCAGTAAGGAAAAGGGTTAAAAATGCACACAAACAAATGAAGGGGTACCATGTGTGTCTCATGGAGCAGAGGAGCTGACCTGTATTTTATTGGAGCAGAAGCAACAGCACTCCTGGAGCCAGGATTGCTGAACTGGTGCTCCAGCAGCATTTTATCTTAGGCTCTTCTAGAGCTGTCCATGGCAAAGCTCCAGGGAAGGGATGTGGAGGAATCTGCCATGATGGCAGTGAGGAGGATGCATCCTGAGCTGTAATCAGCTCCTGCAACAATGCAGAAGATGTAGTGAAGGGAGAGGTTGGAGTGAGGTCTAATGCATTTACTGACAGAGGAACATTTTGATCCATTAAGTTCCTATGTTAGGCAAGGTGTTTCTAGAGATGCAAAACATGATTTGTCTCTGATTGCAGCCTCTCTTTGGGAAGGTAAATTATCTTGTCTTCTTCTCAGGAGATTCTGCTTTGTCTTCTGGAAGTTGTTGTCTGGCTGAGTGGTTGTTTCCTCAGATTCATTTCAATAAAACAATCACAAGACTATTATAATTTCCTTTATTCTCTTGGTTTATTCTGGAAGTCAAAATTTTTTGTGTAATTCATTTTCTCTTTAAGGACAATGGAGTTTGGTTGAGTACTCGAGCTTCTTTGACTTTATTTGCACAACTCAAACTGAATTTTTATCTCCCACAGGGTTTTTTTTTCTGCCTTTTTTTTTCTTTCAGTAGTTTCTCAAACAATAGTTGAGTCTATGAGGATACACTTTCTAAGCTATTTCAGTTATATTTTTATTCATGTTTTTTAATGTTATGACAGTGTGTTCTATACCCTCATCTATACACCTGTATTTTCTGTTCCTGAAGTAACTTTTTCTTTTAGTTTCATGTACTGTTTCTGTCTCACCATGCTGTTTCTCCTTATTCTTCATGTTTTTGCTGAATAGAAATTGTAATGAAAATAATTGAAAGTGCTATATAGTAAGTTTCATCACTGAAATGATGTCTTGTGTTTAGTACTAATCTAGTGTTGCTGAAGGAGATAGAACAGACACCATTTTTCACCTGAATCTCAAAGAAGAAAAGAAAAACAGTGGAAAATAGTTTCCATCAAGGCCACTCCTGTTCTCTCCTGTCGTTTTTTTCTTCCCACCATCACCCTTAATTTAGTCTTTGTATTTGATTTTTATGCCACTTCATTATTATTAACTATTTATTCCATTATTTCCTTTCTCTCTGGAGTTCAGATTGTTTTGCTCCTTTGTGTTTTATTAAAACAAAAGGAAAATCAAGCCTCTCTTAGGCAGGAGGAAAGGTGGATGCTAAAGCACATCTTTCCTTTGTCTAGCTATAGTTGGCTTTTCAGGATAAACTAGTTAGATTTTACAGAGTAATATGAAATAGTGAATAGCATTGGATTTCTCTTGTATAGTGGGCAAAGGGTGGAAGTGTGGGATGTGAGTCAGATTTTCTGGTAATGAATTGGAATTGGACTGAACCAAAATGTGAGGATGTTCTGTTGTCACAAATACCCATACACTGTGAAATCTCAATACTAATATCCTGAACACTTTCTCTTTAAAAAAAAGAGTTTAAAAGAGCATGTTTTATTCTGCCTTCTTGCTAAGTCTCTTTGCCTTGATCTGGAAAGGTGGGTCTGTCCTGTCATGCAAAGCCCTGAACTCCCTCCATGTTGAGTGAATTTGACTGGGTGCTCTGAGGTCTGATGGAAATGATTTATCTGTAGGATAGGAGCTACTGGTGTCATATTTTTATTCATTTATCATTCAGCTCCATGGAAATTGATACATAATTGCCTTAGAAATAGAGGGCTTTGAGGCTGATGTTACCAATCCCTTCAGCCTGTCAGATTACCTGCTCAGTCTCTGCTGATTCTTAATAAGAATATTCAGTTTGTGAATATTCTGTGGTTGGCATTCAATATAATGATTCAAACTTCTACTGTGTGGCTGTCCATAGTGCCTTCTTTGAAGCCATAGAATCTGTCAGGTGTTTAATTTGGATCTAATACTTAGAATGAGTATATATTGATAAGAATAAGTGAACATATTGCTGTTACCAAAGGAAAGATTTCTGTCTTCTATTAAAAAGTAATCTATTGTATGAATTTTTTACTTGTCTGTTAATTATTGCATCTTAAACATTCTTAAAGTTACAGGAAGTTTTTTTTTTTTTTAATGAGTGCTATCTTGATATTATGTTAATGTTTAATTCTTAACTTAGGAACTTAAAAGCTGGGAAAATACATTTTCTTAAATGTACTTCATTGCTCAGACAGCTCTCCCAGCAGCTGCAGCAGCCGTCAGAGACTGATGTCAGTGAATTCTCTGTTTTTTCATTTCTTCCTCATTCAAAGTGGGAGTCAGTTGAACTCTGGTGGCACAGTCAGTTTTTGAAAATTTTTATCCTTAAAATGACCTTTTATAAATGGGTTGTTTAAATTTTATGACAGCACTGGATTTCTGTGGCTCACAGAAATTCAGTACTGTCCCAGAGGGAACCAACAGGGTTCAGTGTTGTCAGTTCCCTCCTTCCTTGCATAAACTCTGAAACTTAGTTGAAAATTTAAATGATGACACATGTGGTTTTATTTTTGATCATTTTAGAGCAGATTTTTGGGTGAATTTAGGCAAAAATAGTATTTATTCTCTAGACTAAATACTGTGAACTTCCAAACTTGCTAAATCTCTCAAGGGGCAGATTTTTAAGGGGCAGATGCTGTCCACTTTAATTTTTCTTCAGAGGTATATTGCAAATAAAGATCTATACCTTTTACAGCAGCAGCTTACAAGAAGATATTCTTCCTGTCAGTCATTTCCTTTATCCATTGTTTGTTTGCTTGGGATGCTGACATCTCCCTAGTTAGCAAGAAGTGAAATGTTTTGGCAGCTAAAGTTGCATGCCAACTTCTAGTGTCTAAGGCATTAACAAACTGTGACTTGTAATATCATAAATTGTTAATTTTGACTACAACCTTTAGTGGATGCAAGTGATTAATTTCTGTTTCCACAGTGTCTTCTATATAAATTTTCACTTTTATTTCACCTTTGAACCACACATGTTGTACTAGACCTTTTAATAAGTAAGTGGGTGAAGTTTAGGATTCAAAAAGGAAATAATGCAAACGTTTCCATATCCAAAACTTAGACTACTACTAATTTCAAATACAAATAATTTAATTAGTATAAGGTATTGCTGTGGGCAGTGTTTACTGTAACTTCTTTCGCTGGGTCTAATAACAGCATTTTTTGTTTTGGTCCTTTTTCCTCTATGGAACTTGATGGCTCTTGTTTACAACCTTGGCATAAGTCATGTACAGGAAAATACTTTTGTCTTGTATTTGTTCTCATTTGAACCACATGTGAAGAATTTAATGGGTTTTATCCCTCTCATAAATATTTAAACTCATGGTAAGTTGAAAGATAATGACCTTGCAGTAGGAGTATCACAAAGATGCTTAAGGAAGTTTTGCTTTGGGGACCTCCTCCCAGTCAAGAAGTGCATCAAAGAACTTGGAGAGGTGTGATCTGAGCCATTAATGGATGAATGTTGAATGGATATCAGCAAGGGAAAATTGTATTTGTCAGGGTTGGTGAAAAGGAAGGCATTCATGGGAGGTTTGATTGCCAAGTTCTAGCTGTGCAGGGGTAGGAAATGTATCTTGAAGTTCTTACTCAGGAGGCTTTTTATATGAGAAAATTCAAATTAAACATAGTTTAGATGGCAAGTAGAACTTTTAATTAAAATAATGGATCAGGAATAATAAGAGTATGATATGTTTTATTGGGTGGGTTTTTTCCTCTCCAAGGAGTCTCTGAGGAATTTCACTAAACTCTTTCAAGCTGCCTGTTGTTTGATGCCATACCAACTACTTAAATTCTAACATATTAAAGGAAAACAGAATCAGAGTTTGCAAAGTAGGGATTGGATATACTGCATTGTGAGGGCACTATTGCTCACTTTGCTTGAATTACCCTAAATGCAAACCCTTCCACTGCCTGTCACAGCTGCATCCTAGTTATCCGACAGGAAGGCTGGCTGTTAGTGCAAGCTTGCTGATTATTTCCAGCATTTGTGAGGGTTTTTTTAAATCAAAGTTATTACAAATGAAGTAACTATCTGTGAAGCCACACTATTGCTAAGGGAAGGATTTGATGTATTTCATTAGGTACTGTGAGGTCCATAAGTGTTTTGAAAGGGATTTGCATTCACATTTATATGTTACAATTTATCTTTTAAAAATAAACTTATGTACAAAGCATGTAACTTTGCAAAGGACATTTTGCTGGCTAATAGACTTTATTAATTGCCAGACCTTTTTTCATACTTGGAATTTTTCTTTTGGCAGCAGTTTCTAACCTGTTTCAAAAACATTGCTTTGCTCACTCTGCAGAGCTTCTGCTGGTTTATAAAATGGGGTAAGAAAGGAAGAAGAAATCCTGATGTGTTTTATGTACTTGCTCTGTGTAACATGTTTATCCAAACCCTGTTTCTGTGTCTTCCTCTGAGGCTAAATAGATGGCTGTATTCCAGTGGAAATTAGAACAGACGCTTCTTTATTAATCCATCGAAAATTTTCTCATACTAAAGTAGAAATTCTTCTTTTCTTCTCCCTCCCCTCCCTCTCTCCACCTTCAAATTTTACATTAGTCCCTACCACAGCTGCTAGCACTCCTGATGCTGTTGACAAATACTTGGAGACACCTGGAGATGAGAATGAACATGCCCATTTCCAGAAGGCCAAGGAGAGGCTTGAAGCTAAGCATCGTGAAAGAATGTCTCAGGTAAGGGGAGATTTCTTTATTCCTGAGTGTGTGAGTTTGTCTGTCAAGTAATAAGTGATCCTTCATCTTGTTATTTCCCAAAGCTTATTCCAGGTGCCCTGCCAGTTTGCAATGCTGTAAACACATCATTTACTGCCTTTCTGACTCTTGTCTAAGAATTCAGCTGTCTGACACATTTAGGGTTCTGTCACCATAAGTTGCTACAGTTACTAGAAGGGTTAAAAGAAAAAAAAACTGTAAAAAAGGTCTCTCATCTTTGTGGGAGAATTTTTGTCTTGTGAGATTAATCATGTTTCAAAGAAAAGAACTTGGCCTCTGTATTAATTGTCCTTCCCTTGGAGCAGCTGAGGGATGATGGTTTGTGTTGAGCGTTTTCTGTGTGTGCCCTGGGGGTAGTGTAAGATCACATGTGTTCATCTCATGGTTTTGAGTGTCAAGGTAACATGATACACATCTAAAGTCAAAGAAAAGAGGAAAAACTGGTGCTTTTGAACCAAGAATCCAAACTGACTCAACCCTTTTCTTTCCCTTTAACCAAAGAGATTTGTGTAGCTGTGAAACTGTACCCATGTTTTAATCCGGTGAGTGATGAGTTACCCACTCTCTCAGAAACAGGGTTTATAATAGCAATGCCAATAAAAATGGTCACAGCTCTTTTTTAATAGCAAAAAAGAAAAATATTAGAGGTTTAAAGGAAAGCATATATTTTGAGAATGAAAAAAACACTAAAAATGAATATAGTATAGTTCAGATGCACTTCATATACCCATGCAGCTAATTTACTGTATTTTTTCATTATCACTTGTTCCCTTGATGGGATTTCAGTGTGTCTGTCTGTTCCTGATACATTACTAGCCTTTAGTTCTATGCTAAAATATTATTCCAAAAATGAAAATAAAATGTTATGAATGAAAATGAAATTAAGCTCTTATGGTACATCCATGCCTGTTGGTACTGTAGCTGTGCCTGGCATTTCTCTAATGAATGAGGGCAGCTCATCTTACCTGAAGCACTCATCCGAGCCACATACTGAGAATATGGAATATGACATGTCACAGATAGAAAGATAGGTGCTCCTCATCTGCCTTGGAAGTGTTGAAGCACAAACAATCTGTCTCCTCTTTAAACAGAGGAAATAGTGCCAATTTAATGGACAGGGAATCTGGAGAATAAAAAAAGACACATAGCCTGTTTAGCAGAAGAGAGACCCTGCCTTGGCTAGGCATGCAGAGTGTTGGTGAATAATATAGTCACCACCCCATCTTTCCTTCACCTTGAAACAACCTTTGTGTAAAAAATGCTGTTGAGGTGGGTTTCTTGAAAGCAAAGGATAGTCAGTGCAGATTTCCTTGGCATAGGCTTTAGATTCTGGAGAAAAATGTGTTTCCACGTTTTTCTCCAAAATCTGGGTATGTAAAGGTTAAGCTGCATAATTGGGGCAGTATTTGGGTGAACTGTGTATTTTCTGTTTTAATATGAGCATCTGGAGGACCCTGTCAACTGCAGGGTGTGATTCAGAGGTTGGACTGAAACTGGAGCTGGTGCCCTCATTAGCACATTTCCAGCCATTCTTCCTGTCAGCACTGAGCACACAGGGGTGAGGCCGTTCAGCTGCCCCCTCCTGCAATGTCAGTCCTCCAAAAACAAGTCAAATAACAGCTCTGGCTAGTTCAGCAACCTAAGTCAGCCCTGGAAAAAAGAAGCATGATAGATACATTAAAAAAATTTAATCATTAACTTGCCTAAGCTGCTTATGAAATCACATCTCTTAAAGGACATGTGTTTTGAAGTACACAGATCCCCTGCAGAGCTTTAAAGATCAGAAAGATCTTCAGGGAAGATCTAGAAGGGAAAGATAATTTTTAGAAACTTTAGTTCAATACTGTGCAAATAATAACTTGCCTCTCCATGTTAACTTGTCAAATGTTTAAAAGATAGTAGATGCTAGTAGAGAAGCCAGCTAGTTCACCATTCTGTGTTTCCTGACATAAACATCTAGGTCCAATACCACTGGTTTCCTCTTCTGGCAATTTATTTTAAAATGACTTTTTGCATTTTATTTAAAATCAAGTATGTTCTTAATATAAAATTCAAATATATATGTAGCTGAAAATTATTGGGGAACTATTACTTGTTATGTTAAAAATAATACTGACTAAGTTAATTTTGTTTTCATGCCTTTGCTGTCAATGATTTTCTTGGTAAAAAGAAAAGGTAACAAATGAGAGTCACTGGCCAAGTCTTCCAGCTGCACCAAACTTTTTTTTAAATTCAAAGTCCAGTTCTTTCAAAGCTGAAAAGTGGAGGCTTAGAAAGCAGCAGAAGTGCCCATTTTTCTACTAATAAAAAGAGAAAAAATTATCAAGTAATTCTTTAATCCTGATAAATGTAATAATCTGACATAGATTGGTTTGTTCATGAAACACAGATAATTTATTTCATTTAATAAGAAGTCTAGTTTTAAAATAGTAATGGGTTTGGCGCACACCTTATTTTGCAACAGTCAGTTAACTAAGAAAAAAATCCAATGCATTCTAGTTGACATGAAAAATGTAATCATCTAAGGAGTAGGGAAGTTTGTCACTAAACTTGAAGTGAAATATTTTAAAATATGTCATCAGGTAAAATGTAAATATTCTGCATATCCTTTTTCTGGTAAATTTCCCTTAATTTACCCTGAAATTCTAACAACTTGTGGTTTTTTTGCTCTTGTATAAAGATGTTCACACAAGTACAGACCAAGATTCTGTCAGTGCTTATGTCACATCATAGTTCACAGCTCATGAAAGACTTTTAGTAGGGAAGTTTGACTCTGTGATGTCCTGATGCACCTCTGGTTCAGACTCTTTCAATCTCTTGTGCTCTAAAGTGTCCATCTCTTTAGACTACAGATCCTGAAAGTTTCTGCATCACACCTGAAGCAACAAGGCTTATAAACTTTCATATTTTACAGTAAGGAGAATTACATTAATACAAAATTTTAAGCTTTTCCCAAGAATTAATAATGCAGCCTCAATAGCAGGAAAGCTGCATTCCCATGCAAACAGGAGTAGCCAATCACTGATGCCTGTATAACCTTTAAATGTTTGCTGTTCTCCAAAAGAAAACAGGGAGAGGATTGCAAGGTGTCATGGTTCTTGTTTCTTGTTTTGGAACAATTCCCCTTTTTCTCTTTCTCTTTTCATTTTGTTAATGGCTGTACAGCTCCCTTACTTAATTAGTTGCTGCTAAATAGCCTGATGAACCAGATACCAAACTTTACTCAGGGGAGCAGTATATTTATACATTTCTCTCCTAAGACATCCTGTGACGTCCTCATGTCTTAAATTTGCTCTTCCTTTGGCTGTCTATGATATTTTTGGAATAGCATGTAGAATACTTATGATAGGAACTTAATGATACCTTGTGTCCTAGAATAGTTTTGCTTCTTGGAAGTTTATTTCCAAAGCAAACATCTAAAAATACTGCAGTTCTCAACCAGCCTGAACAGGTCTGGTGTTCGTTCAAGGTTTTTGGGGTTTTTTTGATCATTGAATGCTAGTTGCCCTAGCATCCTAGATAGATCTTCAGCTGATTTTTAGTCCCAATGGCACTGTAGAGTCACAGAATTGTTTGAGTTGGAGGGACCTTAAAGATCATTTAATTCCATTAAGGGGCACCTTCCAATACATCAGATTGCTTAAAATCCCATCTAGCCTGTCCTTGAACATTTCCAGGGATGGAGCATTCACAACTTCTCTCGGCAACCTGTGCCAGGCCCTCACGACCCTCAGAGTAAAGAATTTCTTTCTGATATTGAATCTAAACCTACTTTCTTTCAGATTAGAACCATTCCTCCTTATCACTACACACTTTAAAAAGTCCCCTCTCCTGCCTTCATAAAGGCCCCCTTTAGACAATGGAGGGCTGATATAAGGGCTCCTTGAAGGTCTCCAGACTCAAAAACCCCAAATCTTTCACCCTGGCCTCACAGAGGAGGTGCTCCCATCCTTATCATCTTTATGGTCCTCTTCTAAACCCACTAAAGGAGATTGATGTGCATCTTGTGTTGGGCCCCAGAGCTGGATGCAGCACTCAGGTGGGGTCTAACCCCCCAGAGTAGAGCAGGGGGACAGAATGCCTTCCTCAACCTGCTGTCCATGGTGTTTTGGGTACAGGATTCACTGGGCTTCCTGGGCTCTGAGCACACATGGCTAGCTCATGGTTTTTCATCCACCAGGACACTCAGGTTCTTTTCCCAAGGCTTCTCTCAGTCCATTCATTGCCCAGCCTCTACTGATTTTGGGATTGCCCCAGCCCTGGTACAGAAGCCCACACATGGCTTGAACCTGTGGTTTTCCCAGGCCTGCCTCTCAAGCCTGTCCAGGTCCCTCTGGATGACATCCCTGCCTTGTAGAGCATCAATCACACCACTGACCTTGGTGTCACCTGAGATTGCTCTCATTCCTGCTATCCATGTCCCCAGCAAAGATCTTAAATAATTCCAGTTCATGTATTCCCTAGATTCCACCATCTCTGCTACAGTGTGTGGGAAGCCTGTTTCCTTCCTTAAAACTGTCCAGTTAATAGGATTACCCCCTCAGTTGTAGTGAGGACTCTTTGGAGAAGTTTATTGATATTACCAGAAAAAGGGTCAAGACTTAAGTGTGGAAAAACAGCCCTTGACAAAGACAGTCACCCTTTTGGCACGGCTGTGACCATTCTTACTAAGCCAGCCTTCAGACAAGTACCTCTGCTGGCCTGATTGTTCTAACCCAAATGCTTGCCATAAATTCTTCTCTTGCAGATATGCTTTTGTGCCCTAGTGTGGAAAATGGGAGTGAATGAATTCTGCTGCTTCAATGCATAATGAATTTTTTGTACTTAGCATCTCTTAATAATGAATGACATTTCCTATACTGCCTCTTTCCCTCTTACTGTCCCTTAAAGCCCGATTTCAAAAAGCATCTGCCAGGCTCTAAGGCCTGAGTTTTGAAGAAGTTGGACTTTGAAATGGATCACTGCCTATATTTCAAACAGAAACTGTTATTTTCCCTGTACAAAGCTTCCAACCCTTGAAGAACCCTAAATCTGTATGTTTTTCATAGGTCTGTGCTGTCAACAGAGGAGAATAGGTTTGTAAGTGCAGAGGCCAAATTTAGCCTTCTTCTGCACCTGTGTAACTGGAGAATTTTTTCTCTTTGCTGTTTGAGGCCCTCTGTAGCACTGTGGCTTATTTTCCTCACTCACAAATCCTCAAAATTATGACCTTTGGTGGGAGCAGGAGTTCCCTGTGGGTGGTAGCATGGCCCATGGATAGCTGTACCTTCAGATGGCTAGCACACACAGACACAAATGCTTTCAAGCATTGAAGTCTTGGTTACAAAAATCTGTCACTTAGGTCACAGCAGTCTTTACAGGAATATGTTTCTGCAAACAGCCATGTAATTCTGGGTTTTTTTCCAAAATCTTTCAGTTTTGTGGCACCAGAGCTGAACTCTGAGGCCACTAATTTACATCCCTCCCAACTAGCTGTATAGGCTGTCAGTTTATCATCCTGCCTTCCATGCCTTAAAAGATTTAATGAAATAAAATGGACAGAGAGAAACCTGGTATAGCCAAAGGTCCTCTTAATCACATTACCCACAGTGCTTATTTTTGTCGTGCGGATTAGGAAAGGGTTAGTTTGTGGGATAAAGATGGCAAGGCAACTGTTATTCTGAAAATCCATAACTGCTCTTTCAGAGTAAAAAAGTTAGGCAGAGATGTGATTTTAAGACAGAAAGGAAGAAGATGAAGAAGAAAATAATGAAGTTGCTAATCTAGGCCAATGTTCAAGCTTGAGCACATCATTGTAGTTAATGACTTGGCCTAATGCCATAATTTCTGGGCCTTCTGTAAGTTCACATCCTGCTGCTATCCTCTCTAATCACAGAGGAGCAAAGAGAACTAACTCTTTGAGTAAAACAGAAAGAACCCTGAATATTCATGTTCAAATATTCCCCAGAATGGGATAAAACCCAGAAGCGGTTAGATGTTGATACCAAAAAATGGATGTATTTTATTTGAAAGAGGCAAAGACGAAAGAAAATAAAAAAAGAAAAGAAAGAAAGATAAAAAAGAAAGAAATATAAAAAGAAGGACAGAAAGAGAGGAAGAAAGATGGATGGAAAAAAAAGAGGGGGGCAGACAGACAGGGAGAGTGACAGAAATGAAGTAGATGCATATCAACCTCCATGGGTCCCAATGACATCTCATTGTTCACCTCTATCTGATCTTCTTGGAGGTGAGGGTCCCCTGCTGAAAAGCATAGAATCCCATGGATTAATACACATTTGGGCAGGTGGGAACACACAAGTACCTCCCTGAGGGGGGCCAGTTAGACAACACTGCCCCTTGCAAGACTGTGGATCTGTTGCATCATGTAGGATCACGTGCAGTCCTCTGGTGCAGGGTCTTGGGACTCCTTTGGGATTGTCATGATCTGGCATAACACAGGAGACCAAAGCAAACTA
>JAHXMQ010012338.1:8124998-8157664 GCA_020466415.1 Ammodramus savannarum pratensis | reverse complement strand
GAGAAAAGGAGACTCAGAGGTGACCTTATCACTCTCTACAACATCTACAACATTGTAGCCAGGTGGGGGCTGGTCACTTTGGGCAACAACTGACAAAATGAGAGGACACAGTCTTTAGCTGAGCTAAGGGAAATTTAGGCTGGATATTAGGAAAAAGTGTTTTACAGAAAAAGTGATAAAGTACTGGAATGGCCTATCTGGGGAGGTGGTGGAGTCACTATTCCTGGATGGGTTTAAAACAAGACTGGATGTGGCACTCAATGCCATTGTTTAGTTGAGGTGATATTAGGGCATGGTTGGACTCGATGACCTTAAAGATCTCTTCCAACCTCATGATTCTATGACTCTGTGAGGGTGAAACCTGAGGAGTGATTGATGATAACTGAATGACCTAATGAGTTAATCCAGTCCACTAACTGCTTTGCAGGATGTGGAGCCAGAAGTTTGAATTCACTGTGAATCCAAACTTCAGCTGCCTAGCCAAAGAGAAAATGGGCTTAATGGAAAATGCAGCTTCGATACCTTAGCTGTATTTCACTCTGGCAGTTTCCTAGTAAACTAAAAGTGCATTTGATGCAGTTGTGTTATCTTTGGGAGAGTAATTCATAACCCTACTGATAACTTGTGAAGTACTATTAGAAAGATTGTGGGGTTCTGGAATTCTCAACTTATTTTTAAGAACCTCTTTCATTGCCTGCTTCAAGTTACATGGTTTGCTATTAGTATGTTTACTACAAAAATAGATTCTGAATATTTTAAGTGATGGAGTCTCTTTCTCTAAAGTTGTGAGGAAGAATTTGGATTGAAATGTTAAAAAAGAAATTAGAGATTGTTATGGAAGTGCTGCATGCAGTTAGGAAGGTTAAAAAGTCCATGAATTCTTTGTGAATAGCTCCTGTATCAGATCCAAAACTAACTGCAGTTTTTTTCATGTGTTACATGGATGATTGCCCAGTGCAGTGTCAGAGGTGTGCCTCTGAGTACCACTCAGGGCAGCAAGGGAGAGAGGGAGCACACAGAGATGAAATTGGATAGTTTCAAGGTGTACAAGAAAATAAAATTAAGCAAAACCAAATATTTATACTCAGAAGCACTGTAATGCAGGCTCCCTGGAAACTCAAAATTTGATCCTCATTCTTGATTCCTGATGCAGCTTAGCTGTGCTATTGTACTTTGCTGTACTTTGAAAATGGGGCGCAGCTGTTCAGTATCCAGTGTCAAAATAGTATATTGTTTCATCACCCTTGGTGGGCTTACTAAAGGAAAGGAGGATTAGTGGCAGCTGGAAGCAATATACCTCTAGTTTTTAAAACTTTTGAAAATTTTCCCCTTAATTTTGTACATTAAGTAGGGGAATTCAAATCCATCATTCTCTGTGAGCAGATTGATTCTGTAATTTGCTTCTATTCCCTCTTTCGTGTGCATGTCAAATTTTTGTGGATTTATGTATTCCTTTCTAATCTTTGATGGTAAGAGAGGCACATTATCTGTGGGAAGGTGGTGGTAGGTGACAAAGACAAGCAGAAAAGAAAATTGATGAAATAAAGGGTTTCAGATGAGGGAAACATACAGGAAAACTCTGAAAGGTAATTAATTAACCTCTTTACTTTGCACATAAATTAAAGTGAGTATATAATCCTTAAAATCAGTTTAAAATGCTTCTCCTCTAATTCAGCACTATTTTACTAAAATAAAAATTCTTGCTTAGAAGAGCAGGATCATTAAGATCAACCCTGTAATGTAGATTAATCCATCTGATTTTTTTCCCATGTTTTCTTTTTCTTCAGAACTTACTCTGGTACCTGTTATTCTTGGGAGCAGTGCCTGTTCACGGAAAGAGCACAGGGCAGTTTGAAACTAGTCTGGTTTGGCTGTTTGGGCAGGGAAGAGGAATCTGCAGGGGGGCCCATGCTCAGTGTCTCAGAGTTTGGGAAGCTCAAGGCATTTCCTGAGTCCAAGGAGGTTGCTGTGGAAATATGCAGCTGGAGGCAGGCCAAAGTGTTGCTGCTGAATTGGTGATAAAAATCCTCCTGTGCAGCAGGAAACAGCAGTCCAGCTCTAATACTCCACCCTTCAGCTCTGCTTCTCCAAACCCATTAATTTCCAGCTATGGAATTCTTCACATATACTTAATTTTGTAGGTTTTTTTGTGAAATAGCATGGATTTCAGCTCTGTTTTAATACAAAGTTAGATTTCAAGAAATGTGGTCAGCTAATTCCATTTTCCAGAATGTCATTTTAAACCCTGGCAGGTTTGTTATATTTAGAATTAAGAGTTTTAAAATAGTGAGCAGAAACAAAATTTGTCTTAATTTGTCAAAGTTCAGTAAGTTGAAATAGTGAAAAACAAATAATGAGATTGAATCAAATGGTTTTCATTTTATTTGGTCACCAGAGGAGTCCTTGAGAGGGGAGGCAAATGTAAGTCTTGGACACCATTACAGCAATGTGATTTTGATGTGTGAGATTACATGTTTTTGTTGCAAATTAGTAGAAATTATGAGAGGGCATCTTTAACTCCAAAGAATAGGTATCTGGATGGCATTTATTTGTCTTGCCTATGAGTAAGTGTTTGCACTCAACCAGTTCAGCTTCTCTTGAATGTTTCTAAAATGAGCTACTTCTCTGTGATGAAACATGACCTGCAAGTTAATAATGTAGCAAGTGAAATATGTACTGAATATGATACACAAGGCATTGAGAATAGTGAATGAAAAGAAGCAATTGTTGCACATTGCAAGAGCAGTAATTGGAAGGGACTGATGATTGATTTTTCTCTAGAGACAAGGTTAAATATCACTGTGAAAGTTTCCTCTCTGATTTAGAGTGAATTTTGATCAAAATGACAGGCCAGCTTAGAATTTCCCTTGGAAGTTCCATGGCACAAAGCCAGGAAGTTGCATTTTCAATACACAGACCTGCTTTCTAATGGTTTTAGTGTGGTTTCTTTGTAGTAAATATTTTGGATTTCCACAAGAGGAGATATTTTTTTCCATGAGGAGAGATTTTAGCCATGCAAACTACATGTGATGTTTCCATCTTCCAAGCTTAATGAAACGGCACTGTTTTATTATTATTATTACTTAATATTTTATTATTATTATTACTTAATACTTATATTTTATTATTATTACTTAAAATCTGAAATAGCAGATTAGGATCAGTATAGGGACATCTGCATGTTTATTTATAACTTGCTAGAAACTGGATTATGGGCATTTTAGATCTCATATACAAGACCACAGAGGGACTCATCTTTCAAATAAGAGGCAAGGCATATTCTCTACAGTTCTAGGCAGAGCATTATTCTTAATGGTGCATTGTTACCCTATGTAGTCTGTGTAGCCCAGATACATTGTCTGTGAACCTGTCCACAGGTATTGAATGCATGCAAGTCCCCAGGTACTCAGGAAAGCTATATAAAATAGTATTTCAACAACATTCTCCAGCATAAATGGGATTTTAAATAAACAGCTAAAAAATACCCAAAGACATGAGCGCATCTGCTGGAAAGTTACAATAGCTTGTAAGAAGGATTACAGCCAATCTCAGTTGTTCTTAGTTGTAGATAAAAACAGGTGTTTTCATCTGAGATTCAGGTGTTTGAACCTGAGAAGGGGGAGCTTTGAAATGAGTTTGATGGGAGCAAATGATGTTACGGTATGTGCTTAAAATAATTGGTGTGTTCACATCTTATTAGGTGTGTCTTTTTTGCTGCATTTGCCTGAGTAGTGTGTGCCATGAGACTGGATTTAAGCTTCTTGTCAGCCAGTCCAGAGTTTTGGAGTACACAGTACACATATTATTCCTAACTAATCAGCATGCCCTAGCCTGTTACCTGGACATGTCTTGGGGACAAGAAAAGTTGAATTGTCAGGAAAGGTAGCTAAATTTTCTGTCTTCAGAATTTTCTTCTTGTTATTAAACTTTCTGGTATTTTAGCCTTCATTTAATAGAGCTTTACAGTTGACATTTCAGTTGCTTGGCCATTCCCACAAGGTTGTGAGGATTACTCACTTTCCAGCATTTGTCCGCAGCTCCTTGCAACTTCATCTGAGAGTACTTGGCTTTGGGACTTTCAGTTATTTCTCTCATGAAAGAATTTTCAACAATGGAGACACTAGGTTTAATTCTATGGCAGGATATGGCTTCCTAGCTCTATTTCTGTCTGACATCTCTTCTTCAAATAACCTTTGGTTTGCTTTCCTCAGACATTTTTGAATCTGTTGCTTCTCTTAAACCGAAGAGATTCTGAAATCTTTGGACTCCATATCTTAGTATTAATCTCTTGTGTAAATGTTAAATCAGTTTAGGCTCTATATTTGTCCATGAATTTAAATCTTCTTAAAACTTCACCCACAGCTCTTCCTGCTTTGGAAAGCTGTGCACAGAGCTTCTGACACTTTTTTTATCACTTCCATACCTTCTTCCCTGTGTCACTGTCAGTGCCTAGATAGGCTATTTACCACTTCTGTTCATTCTGTAATCTGCTGCACAGTAAGGTCATCTTTCTGTTCCTTTTTACTGCTTAGCACCTTCAGGCAGAATGCACAAACACAGCACCACAAGTGGGAATGGAGAGAAGGGGAACTGCATTTCCAGAATCCAAATAATCTCAGAGTTAAAGATGGATGTCCTAGCTGGATGCTGGAGATCACTTCCTGTTTTGGCACTGTATTATTGTGCAGAGCAGGAAAGTACCTAGGAATATGTGTCTTAGCCTTCAGTGCTCTGCCATCACTGTGTATATTTTCAAGTTCCCTTCAGCTCCTCTCCTCTCCTCCCCTCCCCTCCCCTCCCCTCCCCTCCCCTCCCCTCCCTTTGTGTTCAATCATATGTCTGAAGGCATATATCCATTAGGTTTTACTGATTAATATTATTTGCAATGGACTTCATATTTTTGCAAAATCTGGCATGTAAGCTGAGAAACTTCAGAAAACTGGGCAGATGTCTCTTTTTTTCTTACGGGTTTTCAGTCAGTTGTGTGTTTTGGATGTGTATGTTCTGTACCTGGTGGTGTAGCAATAGTGACAGGGCAGGAACATTGTGTTGGTTTTTTTTTTTTCCCTTAAGTTTTGCAGTCAAGTCTGGGGATTGGTTATTCCTAGAAACATAGAAATCTGAACACCCTTCTCAGGAACATTATCTACTGCCTACAACTGCTATTTAATGATGCATCCTGATGGTGTTCAGTTGAGAGGATCTTCCGTATAGTAGTCAAAGTTGCATTCAGAAGATAGCACCAAGGGCTTTTGGCTTGGGATATATCTCCAGTGCAAGAAATGAAAACATGTTTCATTCTAAACTGATGTTTTTTTGTTCTTTTCCTTTCCCTGCAGCCTCGTCATGTATTCAACATGCTGAAGAAGTATGTGCGTGCTGAGCAGAAGGACAGACAGCACACTCTCAAACACTTCGAACACGTCCGCATGGTGGACCCAAAGAAAGCTGCCCAAATCAGATCTCAGGTAATCCCCACTGATGGTTAGTGAGGTTGTGTTAGTTCATAACTACTGTGAAATTTCTGTCAGCCTGTTTTTTATGGAATACCCATCTCCTTTCCATGGACAGCTTTAAATGCAATCAGAACCAATCTATTTTCCATCAGAAAATTAAGGCAAAGTGATAGAGGAATGTGGGTATGATTTTTCTTTTGAGAAGAACTGAATACAGGTTTTTTTGTCTATCTGGACCGTGAGTCAGTCATGGGCATGCTCTTGAGGACCCTTCCAGAGCATTAATGCTGAGAGCCTTTGTTAGTGCTTTGGTAAATAATACCTCTGGAAAAACATCAGTATTAGATTTCACAACAGCACATGGTTGTGCTTCTCTCAGCTGAAGGGGCAGAACCAGAAGTGGTGTAGCCATCTGACTGTGACCAGCCTCTCTATAGTCATTGCAGAGGCACTTGTAATGTCTATAAATGTGATTACTGTGATGCACTCCAGTTTAATATGTTCTTTTAAAACAGACCCTGTCCTTCATGGCATTTAACTGCTGAATGTTACTATAGACCTCAATCCATATGTTTTGGAGCATCTTTTATCTTGTCTTCATAAATCAAAGAGGGCAAGAAAGCAGAAAGAAAACACCCAAGATTGAAGATGTATTTGGCTTTCAAAACAGCAATTAAAATTGGAGTCACAATGGATAAGCTGTAAAAACAATGTGCTGGAATCTGTGGAATCTGCTGCTGTTCCCTCTGTAGGATTCAGTAGCAGGCACCGTTCCAGTCACAGTTTTTGAATTGACTGACATCACTAAAAGAGAAATCAAAACCATGTACCTCCCTGGATGGCAGATTAGATTTTGAAACATCTGTTTCAACCAGATGTGTACATTGATATTGTGCTGTCTTGAAATTGCTGGAATGAGAAATGCACACTTCTAAAAGTCTTCTGCAGTGACTAGTGTCTTTGCCTTGTCTTAAGCATCTATAGCCTTTTTTTCCAAGTCTCATTGGATTATTTAGTGACAAAAATCAATGAAATTTTGCAGAGTGCAGGTTGTGTGGCAGCACTAGTGAAGAATGGAAACTGATGTATAAATACAAGAAGTGCAGTGCATTATTGAACATGTCATTGTAGGAATGAGTATTGATATAGCATCTCTGTGTCTAGAATTGGTCAGATGGTTGGAGAAATGTGGCCTGGGAGTTCTGTTTGTGAAATGTTTTTCAGTGAAAAATTCAAAACAAAATATTTTATTCAATAGCATAAATATTTAGATTTGAAGAAATCATGCTGCCATTTTGCTAAAATTGCTGTCTGCAACTCATTTTACTTGTTAGGCCTAATTATCTTGTCAGTCTTTTAAGATGCCCCTCAATTTCTCCTTCTACTGAATAAAGGTGATACTTGTGAGGAGTAGCCTGGGGGAGCACATATCATAAAATGTCACAACTGAACCTATAACAATGAGAGGGCACTTGAGGCAATAGAGCTGTAATTGAATGAGAGGATGCAGTAATCCTTCTGTGTGGAAATATTTTTGTCTGCAGCTGAAATATTTGCAATTTGTAAATGCTGCATTTTTTTTTCTTTTTCTTTGGAGAGCTGTTTCTTTTCACAGTATTTGGATTAGGAAGTAAATAAGTAAATAAATAAATCCAAACACTGGAAACATTTTGATGCAGCAATCACTGTGCCTCACTTGGTTTACATGTTATGTGAAAACTTATGAGTATGGGCAAATGTAAACTTTGCTGTAGGAGAGAGGTGAGTTTTGTAGTAGGTTTGACAGTTTTGATATATAGAGCATATTGAAATCTTATATCTGCACAAGTGAAAATGGTCTTGCTTCCTATAATCTGTGAAATTTGTGATAATGTCATATTATCCATAGTATCCCCCTCCTTCGAATGCTTTTGTTTCCGTAGGTCATGACACATCTACGTGTGATATATGAACGCATGAACCAGTCTCTCTCCTTCCTCTACAATGTGCCTGCTGTGGCAGAGGAGATCCAGGATGAAGTTGGTATGCAAACTACTCATGTAGAAAAAGACATATATTTATGTGATGAGAAATTACCACCAAAAGCAAAAATACATCATCTTGCTTTTCCTATTGATATACTACCTCAGCTGAAAAATAGAAAAGTAAACCTGGCAGCATTCTTAAATTTTGAATTAAATTATAATGAACCCTTGGAAGACAAATCCTGTATAAGCCATGCAGTGACATCACCATACTGCTGTAAATGTCTTCCCTGAAGTATGTTAATTGACATTTGGAGCCTTCCATGCTATAGGGATGCAGCAATTGACAATGAGATTTAGACAAACCCTATCCTTCGGATATTTAGTTCACCTGGTAAGTATTTACATGATACGGTCCATTTGGAAATCCCACAGCTAAAAAATTGGTTGCAGAGCCAAGGATCTGAGAAAAGTGTAGGTATCAACTTGGCAGTATCCTAGTGGCCATGCATTTTAGTTCTGGGTTAGTTATCAAATTGATATCTCTGCTCCTCCCATTTTTTCCAGCATACAAGCTGGACTGTGGATGAATCCAGTAGCAACAGACCTATGCTTGCCTTTTCCCTGAGAGCTGTAATGGCAGATAGCTGTGAGGGAGAATGGCCTTTCCTTCCATCCAGATTCCTGCCCTTGGCTGTGGCATGGCTGCAGCACAGAGATCTCCAGTGCAGCACTCACACTTTGCAATTGCTGCTATTGCAGCAAGGCAGCTGCACTCAGTTTTGGACATCACACTGCTAATGTTTGTCTTTAAGAAAAATAGCACATGGTTAAATGTAAAGATCAGAGATGGGACAGTCATTTTTGCACAGGTTGTGGCAATCAGTAGCAGTTAATGTATTAATTTCACTAGTAAACAGGTTCAGCTGAATAAATAAGAAATCATTGATTTCTTCAAAACACGAGGGAGGGAGGGAGGTGTACCACTGCAGTAAGGATAAGGATGCATTTAAGACACAGGGAGGGATGGACAGGGAATAGTGATGGATTCATTTGCCCAAAGTATGAGTTATGACAGAAATATGCTTCTGCTTGAGAGGGCTGGAGATGAGATCAAGAAATAGTGGAAGGAATTGGGAGGCTGCCAGAAGATATCTGGTTAGTAATTGTCCTTAACTGTGTGTTTCTGTGCTCCACAATTATAAGGCACGATCAACAGTCTCAGTCTGTGGATGTAGAGTCATTCAGGGAGGAACAACATCTTACTGGTAATTTGAAAGCATATCATTTCTGTAGAAAGAATATGTCAGTACTGTGAGGTCTTTGAGATACTCAGTTGGTTTTCTTTTTGCACTGCTATCATCCCCTTGGGGTTTTTGCTTCAAACTTCAATTTCTTCTTTCTATTCTTGGTAATGTTAATGCTTGTTGCTGAGGATATTCTTGTAAATTTTGTTCTTCTTTCTATGTACTGAAGTGGAACAAGAATTCCAGAATCTTTGGAGTGGCATGAGACCAAAAGTCTAGTAACTGCTGAGTGGTTTACAGGAATCTGACTCCTAATCTCAAATGTAATACTAACTTTTAGGGGCAAAAAAGAGCCTAAAATTATTAAGGATTCTTTCCTAATAAGTTGAGAGCAGCTAAGAAATCACAAAGAAAATATTTGTTACAGTCTCTTGAGCAGCTTTTCCTTACCTTGATTTTTTTTTTTTTTTTTTGGTTTAGGCTATGCTAAAAACTGTTCAATGCATTGCAAAGTTTATAGCAATTAAAACAAAGTTCTCATAACTGGGAGCACAGTTATGAGAACTTTGTTTTAATTACTATAAACTATAAACAAAGTTCTCATAACTAAGCAGCACAAATTAAAGTACTATCTTTTCTAGGTAAAATATCAGATCTAGATAAAATAGTTTTCCATAATGCAGTGTCTTTCAGTATCAGTGTTCTTCTTATTGAGAATATTGTCTCCAAACTTTGTTTTACATGTTGGTTTTAATGAAGTTTGCAGAGTTCAAGAAGACTGTATCCTTCTAGCTTTGGGCCTTCTCCCTCTGATCAGCCTGTTTTAAATTCTCTTCTGAAATTACTGAATCTCTTAGTCTCTGAACACTTCCTAAACCCATGGAAAAGGACATCTTTTACAGCTGCAAAATCTATGGGAAAGTAAACTTCTAATAAAACCTCACTTTGTAGCATTCCCAGGAAATACTACAACTCTCAGTAAAAAGACAGATGTTTGATTAAATACCTTTTGTTGGAACCATTGACTTAGTCTGAGTCAGTAGAAAATTTGAAAAATAAACGAGGTAAGAACATCTCACACAGAGTGTCTAACTAAAAAATTACATCTAAGGAGACATGGTTGAAAATAGTTTTAGTTAATTTTCTTTCTTGATTATAGTTTTAGTTTCTTCTTCCACTCTGCTGTAGAGTTCTTAATGAAAAGTTTTTACCTTGAGGAAATGGCTAATCTTTGCTTTAGATAACAGAGCTCTGACAAAGGTAGTTTTTCCCTGAATCGAACAAGTAACTCTATAAGCAGCAATACAAATGCAGTCCAGTTTGCCATGAATTTGTCCCATGGGTTTAATTCTTCTTACAGATGATATGGTGCTGCTTTTCACTCTATTTTTCCTATTGCTAAAAATATTATGACCTATTTTTGCACAGTTAATCTGATAAATCACAGTCTAGCTGTTGGACATTTGGAGTTTCCTTAAAATACAGACCATGTTTGAAGTTTCTACCTTAAAAGGCAGGCTTACAGCCATTGTTATAATGTGCAAAATCCAAAATAAAAAAAAACCAGCTTCTATGCTTAAAACAGGCTCTTATGCCTTTTAAGAGCAGCCTTTTCTTGTTATTTTTGTAAGTCCAGCAAAGATGGTGGTAGGAATTTAGGGTAAAATTTTTAGTCCTTACCTGCAGGCGTCCATCACCAACTGATGTAGGTTTAACAGTGGGTGTCATGGGAGCATATAGATAGTTGGAAAACTCACAGCACTCCAGAGGGTAGAAAACAGCACTTAATTTAAGTGAGAACTTTCATCCTAAGCATTTGACCAATGTGTAATGTGCAAATGCCCCATAAGGGTTTCAGGCACTGTAATGTAGAAGCAAATTCCAGATGTGTGAGAAAGGATATTGCTGGCTGTGTCTTGTTCATGTTGGGGCAGAGGAAAAGGAGCCAGTCTGAGAGTTGCAGAAAGAGATCACCTGACCATGGTTGTTCTGAAAAAAGCTTGGAAAGAATAAAAAGGTCATTTGGGTAGTAGACTGGCATTCTGGCTGCAAATGATTTCACATGGGACAGTGATGCAAATGTGTTAAAATGAGGTTGCTCTTGGCAATTGATGTAGTTCTTGGTGATAAATGTAGTTTCTTATGGACAAGAGTATGCCCCATGAATAGGAGAGTGGCACAAAAAAAAATCTGAATACATTATTTGCCTGCTAGGTGTTTGTACTCACCTTTTCTCTCTGATAAATCTCAGATACTATTTAACATGTATGGAATCCAGAAAAAGCAATAGTAGGCTTTAAGCGAAATCAGCAGTTCCTTCGAGCACGTCCTGCTTTAAATCCTTATTTGATTAGATTGCTTATCCATCTATGTAAAAGGCAATTTATTGCAGAGAGTGGCACAGCAGGCATTGCTTCTGAATCAGAAACTACGTCAGAGCTTTGTGCATCAGTCATGTGGGTAGGCAGTGATCTGAATTTTTAATTCTTGTTTCCAAACTGATGTCCTCAGATTCAACTTTTCTAGCCCACCACTGAGGAAATATTAAGCACTGTACTAATACCACAGCAGTATTGTACCTAAGCTCAGAAGCATTCAGTTATGGGCAATAAGTAAAAGAATATTATTTCAACTGTCCCTTGACAAATAAAATCAAACGGTTATTATTTTATTATTCTGTTCCACTCTGCCTGTCCTGTTGTTCTGCAGCATTTTCTGGATGCCACACACACATTTCTTGTCTAGAAGAGAAGGCAAACCCAGGCTGACCCCAAATCAGTGCCTGCTTTCAGATATATATAGTGCACTGTGGGTCAGGTGCTATTTTAAACACTTGTGTGCTCCTGCTTAGCATGACAAAATTTGAAACAAGAGACATTTGCCTCTTGACATTTGCCTTGCAAGTTCCTTTGAAGGTTTTTGTAAGTGTTTTTAGGAGCAGCTGCAGACTCAAGATGTCTGAAGACTTCCTTTAACACTTCCTCTTTAATCATCAGGCTCAATACCTATCTGAGTGGAGGGCAAAGTTTGCACTTCCTCAGCTGGTCCTGGTCTTTCAGCATTTATTAGACTGAGTTTTGATTATTTGTTTCTAGCTTGTAATTTTGACCTGTATTCAATCCACAGCCTTTCTGCATTTCTTGCCATGAGTTGAATTAGGATGCTGTTTCCAATCATTCTGTGGTATCCTTCTTAAGAGGTTTAATGGTATTAGTTTCTTGCCACAGACTGACAGTTCAAAACCACAACCAGAGTGGTCTGGGGACTGATACTGCAAAACCAAAACATTTGCAAAAGCAAATTCTGTGTCTTGTCTTGTTTAGTGCTGTTCTTTTTGTGATTGTTTTCTTCTTCCTCTCCCTTAAAATGCTGTTTTGAATTAGTAATGTCTGTCAGACTGCAATGGCACTTCTAAGTGTCTTTTTTTTTCTGTAACTCTTCCTTGTCATTCTGTCTTAAAATTTATCTGATGGGAAGAATTCCACCCTCAACAATGTTAAAGATATTGAAGCAATACTTAGGATTTCTGAACGTTTATTTCAAGTTGGGTTGTGCTGTCAAGGTATCAGAATAATTAAGGGTAGTTGACTTCCATTGACTGTGCCAAAAACTTGTTTAAAGGTTTACCAGAGTATTGTAATGGGATCATACAGAATGGTGTAGTTCATATCAAGTAAGAACAGTAATTACCTTTAACTCAATTTGAGAGTGTTAGACAAGAAAATTCTTGAAATTGCTTTTTGTTTGTAGAGGTGGCAGCTCTAGGCTGCTTAATAGGAACCAGTCTTCCTCTAAAACTAGAGGCAAAAATACTGGTTGCATCTGATTGATGCTATAATGTCATGCATTAGAGTGCTTATAATGCCTTTTTTTTTTTTTTCCTTCTGGTAAAGTAAAACAGTGTTGTTGAGACATGGGTAAATGCATTAGCACTACACAATTTATCTGTGAGACAGACTGTGTTCAGTGAACTGGCATAGAGAAAAATAAAGAATAGTCACCAGTGGTGCTCATCATCAGGGCAGTTGGGTTTTGCATTAGTTGACTAATGTGCTTCATCCAGACAAAGTAAATAGAGTGAGCATTTGCAGTAGTTTCAAAAACCCATAGCTGGGGAAAGTTGGACAATTTCTGTTCAGTTTTATACTTTCTGCCATTCTGGAGATCAGTGGAATTGTCATTTTTAAATTGCTCCAGGCACTTGGCTAGTACTATGTAGGGGAGTGTTCAATATTGGGTACAACAAAACATCATCTTTGCCAAAGCAGAAGTATTGAATTTCCACCCTCATCTCTTGAAAACCAGCACATTTTTCTGTGACAGCAAGTATTCCATTGAGATTTGTTGATATCTACACCTCAGAGAAACCTCTCAGCAAAGTTTAAACAGTTTGTGGAAGTAGGACAATAGTATGTAGGTCTTACCAAAGGTTCTGTAAAACCTGCCTTCTAGTTTTAAATAGCCTGTTTGATGTGTCTGGGCTGTATCATACAAGCCCATGCTCCTGCCCTCCTGCTCTGTCCTTTGTGCCATAAGTGTAATGCAACTGGAACTAGCAGTCAAAAGCAGCCTTTGGAGAATGTGTATTTGCACAGGTATGCGGAAGTGACTTCCAGCACTAACTACTCCCCATAATTGATTTGACATATTTATGTGTATCCAGTAACCTCAGCTTTTCAAAGAAAACATTTAATTTTCTGTGAAGTGGTTATTGACCTTTAATATTCGCCCTTGAAGGCCTATAGCATCCGGTCAAAAAGATGGTTTGTTAGGATTCTAGCAAAATATATATTGTTGCATCAGTGGTTAAAAATAGCAGGGTCCTTCCACAAAAACAAATGAATTCTGTGTTAAACTTTCCACAGCAACATTGAGATAGATTTTGTATGCTTAGATATTGGCATATGGCCCAGGTGGAGAGCTTGATGAGCAATTAAGACCTTTTCCACCCAAGGACATTTGTTTTTAAAGCATTTGACTAATTCAAATACATATGTATACACACACACTCTGAAGCTTTTCTTTTTCCCAAGTGGTGTTTTTTTTTTTTAATCATCACAAGCCTATGGCCTTTACTAAGGTATCCATTTTGCCACTTTGTTATCTGTATAAAATATTCTTACAATTATTTAAATACCATAAATAAGAAGATGCCATTTGTTGGAGCAAGGTGATGTATGACATTTATGTAGGGAATCAGCCAATGTCACAGATGCACAGAATGCCTGAGGTTAGACAGAACCTCTGGAGGATGGAGGACATCTGCTCCATTCCCTCTGCTAAAGCAATGCCACCCAGAGCCAATTGCCAGTGTTTGGTCACCCTCACAGTGAAAAAGCATTTTTAAGAGGCTCAGTTCTGTTAGCTAGTAAGCTATGACCTTTGCTTCAGCGTAGGAGAGAAGGAAAAAAAATCCTGGAAATAAATCCAACATTTTCTTTCTCTAAGCATCTCTTATTTTTTGTCAAATTTATTTAACTGTCAAAGAAATGGTGGAGAATTGTAGATGATTCAAATAGATATAAATGCACATCACTGACGCTGATGTTCTGAAGTGCTTTCATTAGCAGTGTACTAAATCCTCCCCATCTTTTTATAGCTAAATGGGCTATTGTGTGCTCTCATGGGCACTGATGTTCTCCAGAAAAGACATGAATCCTGATTTTTGTGTGCACAAGCCCTCTTTCCATCTCATAAATATTGTGAGCGTGACTTCAGTGAGTAAAAGAGCCATTTCCTCCAGGGCACACAGATACTGGAAAAAGGATAAATTACTTCAGGTGGCTTTGGATTAAAGTGGCTTTTTCTTAAAGGAAAGATGGGACATCTTGTTTTCCAGTTCAGAAATATACTCAGAATAACAAGTCAATAGAAGTGACTAAGTTTCTTGAGAGAATATTTTCCTTTGGTTTGAATAATGCTGTTCTGTTTGACTTGCACCTTTACAAAAAAATCTGGTCTCATGATCCACATGTTAGAACTGAAAACTGATAATAATTGTGGACTTGTAAATTATAAACAAGGTAATTTTTAAATTTTCTGAGCATCTGCTGTTTCAGTGAGTATTTAAATTTTTCACTCTAAATAATTCATCTATTTGAAGGAGAGGTTTAAAGGTGTTGCCTTGGCTTTTTTCAGGATGGTGAGACCACTCTGCCCTGCATTGGTAGATCCTTCTTGACGACCTTATTCTGTGACCTTTCCATTACTTTAGCCTGAAGTATTTTTTCATAGACACGTCTCTTTTAATAGAAAGTTGCCATCCCCACCACAGATCCCACAGGGAGTTCATGATCATGAGACCACTCTGGGCTCACAGTGGCAACAGGCTGAGGCTGAGACAGTGTCCACTTAACAACTTCTTTTGATACCCCTCTGGAAGAATCTACAGTCACCTTGTGCACAATGCAAAAAAATGCATTAGTCTTTGAATAATTGTCCAGTTATTGGTTGTATTCTTTCCTAATTTTTCTTATTTTATTGGATGCATGTGGATTTGATCAGGATTTTCTTCTTAATCCCCAGTCATTTTCTGGTGTCATGAATACAATAGACTGGGAAATTCTGTCTTGGAGAGCCTTGTTTCTGTGAGGAGTAGGGTTACAATTCTATGAAAATGTTGCATTTAAAGGAGTGTGTATATTATTTTAAATTGGTATACTGGATATATTTGATTTTAAAAAGTATTATAGGTCAGGATTACCTTATAGCTACAGATTTTCTCATAAACATCCGGTTGAATTATTTCCTGTTCTTTTGTGTCTTCAGCAAAAAGTCTAAAGCCAAGCACTCAGTTTTGAGATGATGCAGATAAAACATGTGGTGATACCAACATGTTCCCTTTAAAGCCTAAACCAACATCTTCTTTTTAAAGACTTTTTTAAAGTCTGCTTTGACTTATGAAGCAGTGGCTTCTCAGCCTTTCTCATTCGTATTTCCTGATAATTGCTTCTAGTGTTATGCCTTAAGGAGCTCATATGTTAGTTCATCACATGGCAAATTTAAGATGTCGTTTTTTGGGTTTTTTTTTTGTTAAATAACCAAAGTCTGAAAATGTCTTCCAGTTGTCCAGCTTTCAGATATGAACTGAGAGTAGGTGACTTTCCAAATGCATAGCTCCAGTCAGAGGGGAGTCTCTGGCTTTATAAAATGTTGCCTGCTTACAGGAATCTCATTATACTGAACTATTGGAGATTTTTTCGATACACTGAATATATGTGTATTTTTTTTCATAAATATGTCATCCTAAATCAAGTTCATAATGTCCACGACTACTGAAGCAGCCCAAAATTGTGGGATCACAAACACTCCAACATCTTCTGCTTCATTTGTGCTGTTGAATGATGGATTTTCTTTTCCCAGTTAACATGTTTTGGAAACACAGTTGTGTCATTCTCTGTGATTCACTCTAAGATCAGATTCCTAGTAGGTCTTGGACTGTGAAAGAAACAAAGGAATCATCCTAATTCTTACCTGCTGGCAAGTTTTTGCAAGTCTCCATTGACAACCAGTTACAGACTGGTTATATTAGCACAAGGTAATAAAGTTTTATATATAATATATTCCAGAGCTAGTGTGTCAGTCTCTGTAATTGTTATCCAAAGGGATTTAAACACTAAAGTCTGAACTGCATCACTGTGGACAGAGTACCTTGAGGGGGATGGCAAAAGAAGCCTCTGATGCCAATGGTGTTCTAAATTTTGTTTTGAAGCATAGCTTGCTTTCCAGAAGTGCAGAGGGAAAATTCACAGCTGTTTATTGTGGTCAAGAGTATCTGTGCTGTTCTTCTTTGTTACTGTTGGGATAAAAAAGGAAAAAATTACAGAGGATATGTGATTTAACAGAATTGCTGGGTTGATGGAGATGTTGCAGTAATGTTCTGTCAGTTCCCATGCACATGGGATTACAAATGATCTTTCATCAATGCAGCTTTCTCCTGCCTGTGATTCTCATATACCCAACTTCACTGAAAAATGCATTTTTCTGAATAGTGGTGCTTGGGCAGGGTTCCAGTTCTTGGTCTGTTCTACATCCTACTTTTAGATCATGTGTATGAAAAAGAGCACAAAAGGCAACAGAACTGGCCACATCCCACTTCATAGATATATTTGGTAAATTAAATAAATGCATCTCTTTAAATTACTCTAGCAACCTAGGATATATCTGACCTATCAAACACAAAAACTGCAGTTAATAAATAGGCAAAATACTTATTATCGGGCAAGCACTGCACAATTCAGTTCTGTAAGTTTGGATTTAAATTTAAATGTATTTCCTTTTGACCAAGGGTATCAACTGCTGATGCCTATTTCAGGCTTACTTAGAAGCAGAGGCCAGACAAAGTTAAAAGGAGAAAAGCAGATATATTTAATGAAGGGCCTTCAGGTACATTAAGGGCAGATGAAGCCTCCCCAAAGGACTACACCCAGAATGGACAATAGTCACAAGTTATTCAGACAGATACAAGTTTGGTCTTTTAGCATATCAGGTTTTAATCCTCCAATTACAGCTTCAGGTAATGAAGTCATATTCCCCCAGTTTGCTCCCCTCTCCCCCAATTCACTTTTGTTTATACTTTTTGGGGCTTGAGGCAGACAGTGTCCTTGGATCTCAAGCCTAGAAGGATTATTTTGTCTGACCAAAATATGAAGAGAATTAACTAACAGTCTATATGGAGTTCAGAGTTATACACTAATGCATACAGGATATGAAAAATACAAAAGCTAAAATCTTAACGCATCAGTGCAACAAGTTAATGTTCAGATTTTTATATTTTTAATGGATTATTGAGTGCTTCCAAGATGACACATCAAAAATTGTTGTGATATTCACAATCTGACCTTGAGAAGAGTTTGTAGAAAATGATCGGTAACTGACTTGTTTCAGGTGTCAGAAAGTGGTAGTTTTAGGTCCTATTGCAGTTTTAAAGTTTTGTAAGTTTGGCAAGTAAATATAATTATTTTTATCAGTAAATAAGACCAAAAAAAAAAAAGTATAAATAAAGTAAATACTTTTTTTCAGAAAAGTAGACAATAAAATTCTGTAGTAACATTTCATATAAATGTTTTTTGCAGAGTAATTTCACTTAGAAGCCTTATCAGGTACTTAAGAGGGAAAGGTACTTTGCTTTTTCTACTTTACACAAGCCTGAGCAGGAATAATGATTGCTGATTCATCTGGCTGTAATATCAGTGACAATTGGTCAGGCTGTTTATTTGTTTTAATTTAGACTCTTCAGCCTATTCTAAAGCACTTAATGATACGTTAATTCAGAATTAAAAGTGGATATAAATTTAAACTTGGAGAGTTTGTCACAGTGCCTTCTGTGTATCAGGATGATGATATAAAATATATGTTCTGGATTATGGTATAAATTCAATTTTTTCCCCAAGTGTTTTTTAATATTATCTTGTCCACCTTCATACTTCCATTGAAGTATGAAGGTAGACAAGATAATATTATTTCCATGTCTTATTTGGAGAGGACCTGTCTAATTTAACCAAGTTGAATGAGGAGGGGATGAGAGGAAGGCAAAGAGACAACAGAAATTGACAAAAAGGCATCTTATGAAAGGGAAGAGCAGGGTCTTTCATTACTGTTTAATAACTCCCAGAGATGACACAAGCTTCAATACTCTCTGCTTTGAAGTGAGGAGGAAATGCAGTTATTAATCAGATGGCTGGCTGTTAAATACCAAAAAAATTATTAATGTCCACTTTGCTATAGCCATATGTTGAGATTTAATTTTAGTTAATAGATAGTTTGTGTAGTTGTCAGATAATTATGGGTCTGTAGTAATTAAAGCTTCTGTCACTGAAGGCAAAGAGTGTCATACCAGGCTTCTAGGAAAATTAGAGAAAATTTCAGACCATGAGTTTCATAGCAGGCTCATTAAGTGGTGTGAAAATTGTCATGAACTTTGCTCAGAGTGCTCAGTAATTACGTACACACTAAATTTGCATTGAAGTCCATCCCTAAGGAAAAGATACTGAGGTCATTTTGAAATCAATCAATTATTTGGTGATATGTTTATAGCCTAAGCTTTAAAGACTGAATTTTCCTGAATTGGATTACCCAAGCTTTAAAGACTCTTCTGTACCAGAAAACCTGTGATGAACCTGCACAAGGACAGTGTCTCTGTATATTAGTTAAATATCTTTGGAGGTTTTAATGATATAAGACAAAGTCTGCAAGTAGATTTAACTGAAACATTATTCCATGTACCAGCTGACAGGAGGAAATTCACTTGGGTTGTTTTTATGATGTGATTCAGGAAACAGCAAAATCTACATGTGAAATAGAAGGAGCAAGAAATGGGAGAGACATGGAAGTGCTAAAGTTGTGATGTTTTTTAAAATTTAGTAGAAGCATGTTCTTTTTAGCATGGTTATAATTATTGCAGCTATTCTCAAGTTCAAATGTGTATTTTTTTCTAAAGTTAGGTTTTCTTTTTTTTTTAAGTTATGTTTTCTTAGCCATCAAGGTGCTGTCTAAGGCTATGGGATGCTTATTCTCTTATTAACTTCTAGAAACAATATTTTAGGTCAACTGTTTCATGATACCTTAAATGTTCATTTTCTGAGAATTTAAAAGGGCAAACTTTTCAACTTACTGAACAAGGTTTTCATACACATAGGAAATTTCTGAAAAGTGGAGGGTTTTGGCTGCTATTTGCTCTTACCTAATGGTGGTATCTCTGAAGGACAGAAAATAAGAACTATGAAATGCTTTTTTCCATGGTTCTTGTTCTTTCTGTCTCCCTTCAGCCGTGAGGGAGAGGAACATTGCACTGAAAGAGTTTCCAGACAAGGAGACCTGTGGCATAATTTCACAGGCTGTCGAGGAGGTGAGAAGAAAACTTAGATCTGCTGGTGTGGTCACATTTCTCTGTCAGTGTGGATCTGAGCACTGAAGGTTGGGCTCATTCCCAGTATTCCACAGGAGTGATCTACCACATCACTCCTCTTCCATCATCCTCAAAGCATGCTGGCAACAAAGGCACTTCTCCACCCTCCAGCAGGCAGCTCACTTTCAATAACATTCTCCATCAGTCTCTCTGCATTATATTTGATTTGTACTATACAAATGAATTAGTTCAGCGCTGAATACCACAAAATTGTGTTTTGTAGCTTGATAATGTTTATAATTATGACTCATGGCAGTATGCAACATCATGATCATGCAGTGTTTGATTCAGCAAAACATCCAAAAATAACAAAATACTTGAAATTCAGTAGAGCTTCACTCTTTGTGGTAAGGCACAGGAGGTCTTGTTGTCATATTTACCATTTTGGGAGAGTTTTGATTCATGCAGTTGACAAGATGCAGACACTCAAAGTTAGTTCAAACCTGACTGCATTACATCAGGGCAACTGCTTTAGAAAATAACATTGAATTAGCCCATAAAGTAAGCATACAATTGAAAGCTGCACTAAACATGTTACCTCTTACCACATGTGCTGTAATAAATTATTGTGTTGGTGTTCTTAGTGAATCCTAATTGTGACATCCAACATGTGCATGATTTAAGTTGTCTTCAGACTGGATTAAGGCAGTTATGTGTGCCAGTGCAAATGAAGCTGTTGCTGTGACTCAATTGCTCTATAATTTCTGCTGTTAAGAGCAACAGGGAGGTTGCTGACACTTTTTAGTTTTGTCATTTTGAAAGCACATGCTCAAAAGCAAGTAACTTTGGGAAAAACACATGTTCAGTTCAGACTGAAACATCACTGATGATAAGTGAGGCAATAATACTCTGCACGTGTATGAGTTTATATGAGCTGATTCCAAGCCCATCTCTGTTGGATCAAATAGATGTTCTACCATGTAAACGGCATTTTACAAAGGAAGTTAGATGTTGGGTCAAAACTATGGTATATAAGTTGGTGATATTTTAATTAGTCCTAATTAGAGGTGTTTTGTGTACACTTCATTTCTAATCTGTTTTAAGAAGTTGTTTCCTTGAACTCCACAATTACAATTGCTGATTTTAAGGATGCTTTTCAACTAAATTCAATAATTTTGACACATAATAGTGAGTGCAGAGCTTTTCATATAGTAGGCGGGCTCCTTGAAAACACAACAAATGTTATAATTATTTTTTGACATTTTAAACAAACTATGAACTAAATAAAAGTTATGATTTGAAAGATAGCTAATGGGTTGTTGGCACTCCAGGACAGCAAGAGAAGCTGTTCCATATTAAATTCTTGTCATTATGGCTGTGCCAATTAAGGGTTGGGAAGTATGTCCCAGAGTTCAGCATTGGAAACAGTGTTGTGTGACAGTAAAATTTGATAAGGTTCTAACAGAACATGGGTTTGCCACTCAGAGACTCCATCAACTTTGTTGGGGTTTGTCATGATATTTTTTCTAGCTCAGTGCTAGATTTGCAAATAGAACTGTGGTCTTGGGGCATTGTAAACAAATAGCTTCTAATAATACAGTATCTAGCAGAAGATTTTGTAGTAAATTTTATTTCTTTTCTTCAGTTCTTTCTTTGCTTTTGGCTCTGTTTGCCTCTTTGTGGGATAAGAGAATGGTCTTGAAAGTAATTTGGGTTGGTATTACACTTTTAGCCAGTTCCTCAAACGTATTTGACTTCAGTTTTTCTTGTTGCTGTTTTTGAGGACTGTTGGCCATGAGGAGGCCTGCAGTGAGTCCAGAAATTAGTGAAACTTGCTTGGGCACTATGAGAAGTCCAAGAAGCATCTTATTAAAATACTAGAAGTGAGCCTGTCTCTCATCCTGAGAAAGAAGGAGTTTAGGTGCCTGAAGGAGAATGTTGAGTGTGTGGAGGAGAAGCAGCAATTGTGTGCCCTCACACCAAATTCAGAGGTCTGAGGTCCCAACTGAGTGTGGTCTCTTCCCAAGGTCATGGTTGCTTTTGAGCACATGCTTTCAGAGGGACAGAAATATTTGCCATCCTCTTTATTTTTCTCAATGGCAAGGCTTAGCAGAATGCTACAAGGAGATAATAACCCAAGCAAAAAACATTTTATAGGAAGATCCTCAGAGTGTTTTTGTCCTGTTGGTTTGATGTGAGATGAAATTTTGATGAGCAACCTAGGATCTCTCTATATTCAGCACCTAATGATAAGATATTCATAGTACAAATAAATCCCCTGAAACAGTCTGGAATGCACATCCTAGCCTCTAGCTGTGTCTGTACTCCCTGCTTATTTGGGGATTTGTCTTTTGCACAGTGGGGGAGTTGAGTTGGCAGCTGCAGATGGAGGAAATACTGTGTCAATGAATAGATGTATGGCTTTCCATTAGGGTAACTGATGGTTCAAGTAACCATCGATACTTGGAACAAAATCAGCCCTGAAAAATTGATCTTGGACTTTGCCAGTAGTATCAATAACTGGAAATCCTAAGGCAAACTTTTTTTAGCAGTTTAACGATTGAAGCAATTGTTTGTGAATCATTTACTCAGTGCAGACACAGCTGCCTCAGTGTGATGGATTCCAGCAGTTTCTATGCCAGGCACTTCCAATTTCTCACTGTCATTCAGTGTCTGATTCATCCTGTCAGATGGGCTTGACTCATGTAGCCATTGTCTCCCTGTTTGTAAAATGGATGTGATCATAATCTGCTGGTTGTAATATCTGTCTGCCTCACTTAAGCTATTGTGCAGGTCAGCTCCTTTCCATGGGTGGAAAACAATGGAGCTGGCAACAATGTGCTCCCACTTGGGTAGCCTTGAGAGAGACTTTGTGTGTGAGCACTCCAAGCCCTCAGAAATTTGGCTATAATGATGGTATCATGATGGGAGTTTGGAACCCCTCTCTGCACAGCCATGCCTGCACTGTGGCCTCTCCTGAGTTCTGTACCCATCCTGGTGCTGCTCCTGCACTGCCAGAGCTCAGGTCCTTCCTTCCCCTCTGTGCACCATTTGTCCCTTTCCAAGGGCAGGTGACACTGAGTACGTCAGCAGCAGAGTATGGACAGGAGTTGTACAGGACAGGCACTGCCCAGGGCAAAGGAGTGGCTGGGGCACAGCCCCTCCAGGCACAGCTCCACCATCCCCTGCCTCTGCTGCCTGAGCTCCAGGTCTCTACAGCTGCCCCATACCATCCTCTGGGGATGGGGAGAACAGCAGGAACAAGGGGAGCTGTGCCCCAAAACCATTCCAACGCCCAGGTTTTGAAAGGTCTGTGGTCACAAAGATGCTCAGTACTGTAACACTCTCCTGTGTGGTGCATGATGATATGGTGGTAGTGTTCTCATCTGTGGCACCCTGCAAGGTACATGGACACCAGACTCCTCCCTCAGGCCACTAAAATCCAGCTCTTTTTTGTAAAATCTTTTCATCCATATCTAATGAAAATTAACATGTCATGTGATAATGTCTGCCCAGAATATCAAGGTACTTCACCTGTCTCTTCTGATGAAAGGATGTGGTTTAATTTGAAAAAGGATTAGTGTAAGTGCAGTTTGGAGACAAAATCAGATTTAACTTCAATGCTGAAGATTTAGTAGGTGTCAAAATAGTACTGGTTTCAGTAAAATGAACATGAAAAGAAAAAGATTTCACTGTAATTTACATAGGCTTTCTATACTGTCCTAGTAAGTCATTTTAATGGGCAAATTCAATCACAGAATTAAATTCTGTATTCATATTAGTCTTATCATCTGCTCAAGTAATTACTTTTTAAACTGGAAAATTTATTTTGAAACATTATTCTGCAAAATTCAGAACCCATGTTTGCCACAGAGCTGAGATTGCAACATTCTTTTTATTTTTGTTGATCTGAATTCCGTGTTATGGGAATAGGGTGGCAGAGGATTTTGTCAGCTATCTCAAGGTGGCCTTTGAGAGATGAATTACAGAGCAGAGCCCTACTGCATCATCACTGACAGAGGCACTGAAGCAGAGGCACTTCTGAGGTGATAAGGGTCCTTTCTGAGGGTGCTGCATGGTTCCACTGTACTTCTGTGGTATGAAGCTTCATGGTGTAAAGCTGGGAGAAACATAACATTCAAAAGATTTTGCTGAGGTTTTCTAAAGCTAAGATATGTAGAAACTTAGATGCCCCTCATCACTGATATTACTAGGAAATGGGTGAGCCCCTATGGAGTGGCACAAAGAGTTTAGCAGCAGAGTGGTTGGTGATTCATGTCCCTGACTTGGTACATGGTAGAGATGTGGGTGTGAAGTGGTGACAGTCAGGGGGTCCTTAATGAAGTGCAGAGAAAACAGTCCTAATGAAAGCTGTTGTATCACCAGCTGCCATGTGTGTTCTCATGTGGTCACTTGCACTCTACTACAGTCTCCTCTTATGAACTGTTTAACTCTGTGGCACTTGCTCACTATTGGTGCCTTATTAGCAATTATTGGTCTGCATTGCAATTTCTGTCTTGAATGTGCTCTTTGCAGCAGGTTCCCTCAAATACTTGCAAACAGTATATTTTTCCTACAAAAACAGATGTCAGTGAAGCAGGGTGGATCAAAAATGGAATTACAGAATAGTTTTGGTTGGAACAAACCTTTAAAGATCATCTAGTCCAGCCCTCTCTGCAATGAGCAAGGACATCTTCAACTAGATCAGCTTGGTCAGAGCTCTGTCCAGCCTGGCCTTGAATGCTGCCAGGTACAGGGCATCTACCACCACTCTCCTTGGGAAAAATTTCTTTCTTATATCTTACTTACATTTGTTCTCCTTCAGTTAAAAGCTGTCACCCTGTGTCCTATTGCTAGAGGCCCTGATAACAAGTTTGGCCCCTTATAGGCCCCCTCTAAGTACTGAACGACCACAGTAAGGTCTTGTAGGACCTTTATCTTCTTCAGACTGAACAGCCTCAGGTGTCCCAGCTTGTCTTCACAACAGAGGTACTTCAGCCTTCTGATCAGCTCTGTGGCCCTCTGGACTCATTCCAACCAGTCCATGTCCTTTCTGTGCTGAGAGCAGAGGAGCGTTGATGTGAGAAGGGAGTAGGAAAAATGCAGCACACACAACCTCTGAGCTTATTTTTAACACGAAGTCTGTCCTATACACCTGATGGAACTGAAAAGTGCTTTGATTTTTCTCACCTTGCTTCAAGAAAAAAACCTCCACAGCTTAGATAGTACTGCGTAGCTTTAGGTGCTGGTAGCTTGTAAAATAATTTGCCTGCTACTACTAGTACCAAATGTCTACTACTGCTTTTTAACAAAGAACTACTTCAGTTATGATGAAGTCATATATGTTAAAAAATCAAATGTTTCTTCAGATTTGATGTGTTATAGTAAACCAAATTTAATGCAATGACTGTTATGGAGATTTAGGATTTAAGAGTTGTGATGAGCTTTGGCAGTGAGCAATTAAGAGGAAGGATAAATTACAAAGACATTCCTTCCTGTGGAGCTCTCACCAGTTGACTTAGAGAAGCATGTTGAGATGAAGGGAATTGTTTTGTGCTTCCTTTCAAAGTGGTTGGGAAGAGCCAAGGAATGTATATAGCACAAACCTATGATCTGTTATGTAGTGGAAATGTGGGTAGGAAATAGTATTGAGCAATTGTGGGTGATGTTTCAAAAAAATGCCTTAGCTGCAGTGCTTATCATGGGGTTTTGACTATTCCAAGCCTTGCTATTTTTATTTATTGTAGGAAAACAGAATCTCACAACAGTGAATTCTTACTTGAGTAGCATTGAAAATAGGTCCTTAGATATGCTGGCTCTTTCATATAGTTTCTGCATTGAAATTTCCTTTCAGATGAATTGCTTCAAAAAGAACAAAACTACTCTGATGATGTTTTGGCCAATATGATCAGCGAACCCAGAATCAGCTACGGAAATGATGCTCTCATGCCTTCATTGACGGAAACAAAGACCACAGTTGAGCTGCTTCCAGTGGATGGAGACTTCAGCCTAGACGACCTTCAGCCATGGCATCCCTTTGGAGTTGATTCTGTTCCAGCCAATACTGAAAATGAAGGTAAGTACAATTGGGGGAGAAACAATAGAACTTTCTGAGCTGAGCTTTGTGGTTTCTGTTCACATTCTTCCCTGAAAATTAATAATTTTCTCGTAAGTAAGTGGGATAGAGGTTCTGAAAAGTACATTTGGAACTGGTCTGCTGTGTCTCTTTGATGGAATAGAAAGTTCTGACTAAAATCTGTAATTTAGACACAATAAATTTCAGAGCTGAGCTTACTTGCCTTCAGAAATAAACCATAATAAAGTCTAGGAGATGATGAGTAACAGTCTTATAACATACATGACAATGACTGTGGGGAGATAGATAAGCTGTTAGATTTGTGCCATAATGAAATGAGTGTTTTATTTAAGGTAGACCTTTTTATTTGCTGACATAAAAATTATTACAGTTCCAGCATAATCCTAGCAGACAGATAATGTTATTTCACTCCCTACACTGGTTGTCTGGAATGTACTGCAGAAATGCTCCTACATGCACATCAGTACAACTTGGCTAGTGAAAATGTTTTTCCTGAGGAGTATTATATGTTGTTCATGGACTACTTCAATGAAATGACTGCATGCTACTTAAATAATCCATGTAGCATCTGGAATTGGTAGTTCACTTAGGTGTTGGAGCCAATAAATCAGAAACCTGAGGAACTTAAGTCATGTCATTCAAGTTCCTCCTCTTGCCTTAGTTATCCTTTCTCTAACTGCACTGTTTCTAGTGCTAAGTTAATCACATCAGTAACAGTTTGATACTGCCAAGCCACAGTACATACAGAGCCTGGAACTGCAGAAGTCTTCTCAGGCAAATCTGTGATTTGTAGCTGAACTGCACAGACATTAAAATCCTCCTCAATTCCTTTGAAACCACTGGCTTTTAGGCTGTTCCTGCCCTCAGAATGAGTTCTGAGATCATCCTTATGCAGTTAATCTCATTCCAGGACGGTATGTGAGTGACTGTGAGCAACTGGGTGTGTGAGACATGGATTTGCCAGGTCTGGTGTTGGTGCCAGGTGAAATGAGTGGAATCAGAAATAGATTTAGAATCAGAGTTTGTCCCAAGGAGTCGGACAAGCCTAGCATCAGGCAAAAGAAAAGACCTGCACAAAGGTCAGTGAGGCAGATACTTAGCAGATCTGAGAGGAAAGGGAGAGGCTGGTCAGGAACAGGACTAAAATCAGAGTACCAGTGAGTCAGCACTGCGAGTTAGGGGCCAAGTAAAAGAGCAGAGCCAGGGCAAACTCAACAGACCCGCTGGCAGGAAGAACCAGAAGGCAGGAGATTGTGACAAGGACTCCAGCTGTGTCTGAAGGGCACTTGCAGCCAAGTGGCAATGCCAGGCAGTGAGAGCAGCTGGCTGGAGCACGTCAGGCACTGGCAAGGGGCACAGATGGCTCACAGGCTGCCAGGCTGAACCTCATCTTCCTGGGGAAGGAGCTGCAGCTTGCTCTAACCCTGGTGCACGTATCAAGGCTGTCTGCCAGGAGCAGGTCACAGTCTAGCTCATGTCTGTCCTGCAGGAATGTTCAATTGCAGCTCTTGCTCCAGTTTGTTCCGTAGCTGAGGCATCCAGGGCATCAATTTCTATACCTTTTGCCTGCTTTCATAAAACATGGTGGGGATTAATTGGTTTTTATGTCTTTCCTCCTAGCTTCCAAAATATATTGATTTCAGTCACCAGGTTTAGAAGATATTAGGTAGACAGGTACCCCTAGACATACCCATAGTTTATTCACACAAGCGTATTTTTCCTTCAGAAACCTGTCTAAGCTCAGGATCTAATAATCAAAGGTTCTTCAAAGTGACACTAAATTCCCACAGGCAACTATACTGAGCATGGTTCTCCTTTTAAAATGTATGGCAGCAAATAAGAAATAAAACTCTCCTGCCTGGAATACCATTCTTAATTATTAGGTCTGTGTGTTTCAATGCAGTATGTGGTTTGTAGCAGCACTTACTCTTTCATGCCTCCAAGTTGTTGGGGTTTAGTTTTAGTTTTTTATACCAGGGTTATATTGTACTTGTCATGAATTTACTGCAACAGTCAATTCAGTTAGGCCAACAATTATAATTGTTCAAGTATGCACAGTTAGAAGTGGAAATCATTTGGTGACTTAAACCTCTTATAATTCTCTGTGCTCTACCCAAACCACAACATTCTTAATATGATCATGCCAAGAATTCCTTCTTTCTTTAGAGGGCATTTCTATACCTTTGTCCATAGCATCAAAGAGGAATTTCACAGCTTTGTTTATTTCCTTTGTGTTTGTCTCCCACCTCGTTGTTCCAGAACCCCAGGACTGACTGTGCCGTTTGTCTTCACTTCCCATGCTTGTTTTCTTCTTTGATAATGGTGTTACTTCAGGCTTTGTCTACCTTGCTTCCAAAAATATGTGTCTGTCTTCTTATAAAATGGTTTGGAAGTAGCAAAAAAAATGGTTTGGAAGTTAATAACAATTGACATGCTTTCCTCCTCCTTTTTTTCTCCCTCTGATGAACTGATGAAGGTAAAATACCACAACCCTTCCCCCTAATATTTCTTGTTATTGTTAGTTCCCGTGCCTGTTTCCTTCCATGGCCATGATCTAATCCCAGGTTTCACCCACAGATATTAATAATGTATTGGATTGATATCTTGCCATGTAATCTTAAGGTTTCATAACTCCATTTGAAATTTTCCCAATGTAAACTGCATGTTTTTAAGAACAGGTTTTATGCAAATAGTTTATTTTCCTAGAATTGCTTTTACTGACTAGTAAGTGAAAAACAGTCTAAAAATAAATAGACCTTGAAAGTCTAACATTACTCAGTATTTTCTGCAAGTATATTCTCACTTGTTTTCCCCTGAAGCAGTTTCCCTGGAAATGTTGACAGGAGTTGATCTGAAGCAGCACATAATATACTGTATAGAGGTCCAGCATGCTGCAACACAAATTAGGTTAACAAAGAAAACACTTTCTGAGAACTGTGCAGAGAGACCATGAAAAATGTCAGGAAGCTGTACTTCAGCAGTGCAAAATGCATCTTCAGAGGTGACCCCCAACAAACCCCCAACAGCTGTGAAGCTCTGACACTGCCAAGCCCTCTGGGTATTTTGCCAGTGGCTAACTGGGTTTTGTGGTTTACCCTTTGTGTTTTAGCTTGCAGGTTACAGGGAGCCTTAATGTCTGTACCTAGTATTTCTCTAAAGTGAAATTCCTGTAAATGTACTGTGTTATCCTTATGATTTGTTCAATTACTCCCTTCAACAATGTTCTTGATAGGTGAGCATCACATAGCACTCCTCTCCTGCTGGTCTGTACCAGCTTTTGATGTACTTTTACTTTTGAAAAGAGAACTAAACACGTTCTCTCTTGCTCTTCTGAGATCTATTAGTATTAAGAAAAGGTGGGAATGTGTGGCTTCCATGAAGCCTGAGCAGTCAGTGAAAATAAACATGTACCAGTTTAGTTTCATGAGTCTATTTGGACAATGCATTTTCAGTCTTACTTCTGTGCACATGGAAGCGTATTCAAGAGACATACAATTCTGGAGCTCCAAAAGGAATGCACTTTTTAAAATAACATAGAGTACATGGTTGAGTTTTGATTATTGATAAATGCTGTGGCAGGTTTAAATCTTTCCCCTCTTCATTAGCTGTTATGATGTGGTCTGGTGAGGTGCAGCAGTTTGACCACAGGCCAAACATCAGTGCACTCAAGAAAATCATCTACTCATCTTCCTCTGCTATAACTGAGCAGAGGAGGAAAAAAAAATCAGTTAAAATAAAGCTCATGGGGTTGAGATAAGCTTTAGGAGAAGAGATTTTAGGGCAAGACAGGCTTAAAACTTCAAAAGGTGTAAAGAAAACTTTATTGAAGCCAGTAAAAGAAGAATGGTAAGAACTAAAATAAACCTTTAGAACGCCTTTCCTCCCCCCAGCCCCTCCTTCCTTCCCACTGACAGTACAAAGAGATAAAACCTGGGATTCTCAGTCAGTTTATCACTTCTAAAAAGAATCTTTCTTCAGTTCACTCTGGGAGAGGAGTCTCCCCTGCTATGCTGTGGAGTCTTTCCCACAGGAAGAGCCTTGTAAGGAAAACAATTACGTGCTATGCTAGTGCCACTGAACTGCTGTGAAGGAAGGTGCCTCTGCAGCACCAGGCTGGCAAGCTCTGTCAGAGTCTGCCTTTCTGGAGACACAAGTGAGTCAGATGTGCTGATGTGCCTTTAGTTTGCAGCTAGTGTGAAGCTGGGTTACTGGGTTTTATTCAGAGACCAGGAGCTCATGCAGTCATCTCATGTGCAAAGGGCTTGGGAGCCACTTGGGCTCTCACAAGCCTGGCAGGTTGTTTGTCCAGCCCACAGGAACACTAAGCCAGTGGCACAGGCTTCCTGAGAAGATGGGCAGTTCCACTGCTCATATCAACAGTATCATCAGGCTTGTGTGAATTTCTGATGAGCAGTTCTTCCTGATTGAAAACTGTGGGTCTATCAGATTTCCTGTGTTACTGCATCTCACTTACTGCTGATAAAGGCTCCTAGCTGAATCCAGACATTCAAATGAATAAGAATATATGTGAAAAATTCTGAATTCTAAGGAACAATGTAACACTTCATTTCTGAATTTAAGTTCTTTGACACTGTCAAAGACTGAGTAGATAAGGAAGACAACACAATTGTAACAGAAGAAACAACAAAAAAAATCTGAATCTTTTAATAAATATTTCCAGTATGTTTGAACTTACTGAGGCAGTTGGCAGTGACTCAAATAGCTCTAAGTTTTGAAAATGCTGTTTTTCTATTAGTGCCAGTGAGCTACTTCAACTTGGGCTTCAGCTGATAAAACCTTAGTAGGGTAATAAAAGAGTTTTATAGAACTATATATGACATACATTTGGATAGAAATTTGTGTTTCTTCTTTCTTTCCCTTCGAAAAACTGGAAGATAAATATGCTGTTCAGAAATCAGAAGATATGGGAATATTGATTGTATTTTCAAAATACCCTTTATTTTTGTAACATTATAGATGGTGCTGTAAAGAATCCCTGTTGAAAGGAAAAAGGAGGGATTCAGGAGGCTTTTAAGTCAATATTGATAAAGAGCAGCTGCAGGAAGAACTCATCATGTTCATTCTGGCTGCCAGTTCTGATCAGACAATGGGGAAAAGTTTGCATCTAATGAATATGGTTTTGTTCTATTGACAGAAATTATTTAGTCTTACTGGTTTCTGACTTGAAGCAGTAATATGATGTAAAAATGGTGCTGCCTCAACACTGAAGCCTTCCTTGTGAAGTCTTACCCATCCCTTCCTTTTACTTTCAGGATTAACTGAAGGCGGATATTTTCTAGCTGTTGCTTTGGTAACTATTAATGCAGTATGTCTCTCCTGCACTGTCCCAACAGAAGAGCCCTTGACTTTGTGATTTATGGGGATTTTGTTTATTTTTGTTTGCTTTTTTGTTTCTTTTCTGCACGTGCCTAGTTGAGCCCGTTGATGCCCGCCCAGCTGCAGACAGAGGACTCACCACACGACCAGGTATATGACTTGCATGGCTTTTACCTCACCTGTGTTTTTTTCTGGCATGCATGTGGTCTGCTGGTGCTGAAATGATTTACCTTTGCTTTGTTGTACCCTGCTCACAAAATGTAATACTATTCCATGAATGATGGAAGCATCATTCCCTCACAAATAATTCCCATATGAGTGCTGTCCTTATTGAGGGTGTTTGGGATGTGTGCTTGCAGCAGGAATGTGTCCAAGATCCAGAACTGGTTTGTATCAAAGGTCTCATCCTTTCCAGAAATAACACTTTGGCAGGTGCAGGAGATGGTAAACTTGGTACCCTGTACAGACACTACTTGTAATTTGGGAATGTACAATAGAAATGTTGAATCCTTTATGCAGAGTGAGCAGGGCTAATGAAGAATTAATGCATACAGTTTCAGAACTGCAGGGGGCAATGATATTTTTTGCTGTGATACTTCTCTTACTTACCTCCAAATACCTAAAAATTGGTATTATCCTTCTGGATTCCCTGAGGATTCCTGAGGACACAACTATTAATTCCATTCTAGGACAGAGTAGGGTGATTGTTCCTACTCTGTAGGTACCTCTGTCTTTGTATCGATTTCAGAACAATCACAGATCACTAGGTTGAGTCAGGCTGCAAATGTTTGGAAAAGTTCAAATGGGACAATTCCAGTTTCCAAAAGGAAAAATCATTTTATCTTTTCATACTATTTTTTTTTTTTTTTGCTTTTGGGGTTATTTTTCCTGTGTTTTTGTTCAGAATTATCTGAAACTGTTAAAGCCATTGAGAGGAAACAGTCTTTTATTTCAGAAGAGGCTACTCTGACTCTTTGATGTAGTGAGAATATATTTTAGGGTCAGGATTATTTCCGTGTCACATCATAATTGTGTTTTCTTCCTTCAGATCATATTAAACTGATTGATCTGTATCCTTTTCCCCTTTACCTTGTCAACCAAACGTTCATTAGATAGCATTGTGGACAACATCTTCCTAATTGTTTTTAAATCTTAACTCACCCATGTTTAGCAACTAGAGAAATTGCTACAATGGGAGCTAAAATAAGCTCATAGGTTGCAGCAACTGGGATATGTGTCAGAACTGGCAAGGTAGTGTGCTTCTAGCACTGTTTTAGGAGTCTGACATCTTTACTTACATTTAGAGACTTAATTCAGTCCATGAAAGAGATCCTGGAAACTGGTACAGAGCTGCAATGCCAAAACCTTGAGATCAGGAAAAAATCTGTTCAGTACTTCATTATCTACCTTCTTCCCAGGAGCACTAGAAATATCACAGATGAAACATGCATATGGTTAATCCAAATTTTGTAATGCAATTTCAGTCTAGCAGTTTTCTTATAATATTAAAATCTATTATTATTTGCCATTTTCATTTCAGTCCTCTTGAAAAGTTTCTTCTTTATGAAGCTTATATTTATTACCACAGGTTATTCCTTCCTCCCTTCTGTTCCCTCACACAGAGACACACATCTCAGAAATCCTTGGTGTCCCTCCTCTGGAGAAAGGATTTTCTCTCACTGCCTCTCTCTTGTTTCAGAATGAATCTGTATGTTTTAG
>JAHXMQ010012338.1:8100890-8124898 GCA_020466415.1 Ammodramus savannarum pratensis | reverse complement strand
GCATTACTGTATCTTTTCGTCAAGTGCATTAGAGTGCTTTGTTGGTTGTGTTGATACAGGCAGTACTGAAGTCCTTAAGCCTCATGACAATAAGTCATGAGTCATCTTGGTGAATGTGTGCAATAGACTAAGGATAGGTCAAAAATATTTCAGCATCTGACCATTATGGCTTGAAATTTGGCAGATGCTGTAACTCTTCTGCTGTGAAAATGGCATAGGAAATTTCCTCAATGTTCTGCTGAAGTGCAAAGTAGTGCTTAACTTTCCTACGTCTTTAATCACCATTTATAGATTTAGAAAAAAATTTTCTTACTCATACAGATTCTGTCTATAAATGTCCATGTGGTTTTTCATCATCATTCAAAAGCAAATTATGTGTGACAAAATTTCAGTTTAACATAGAAATTATTCCAATCTGAATATCTTAATGAACTAGGAATAGAGGGAAGCAAATAGATGCTTATTTCTACTGTGAAGTGCAGAAGGGATTCTGATAGTTTAAAAGAGTGTGCTTTAAAACAGTTTTACTTTATTTGCTAATTACAAACAAAATTTCTATATTGGAGGTTGAAAAAGGAAAATTAATACTTTTTGTGCAGTAACTGTCCTTTTGGGATAGTCTGTTTTTACAGTTTTGGCCTATTATTGAAGAAAAAATCTAAAAATATAGTAGATTACTGTAGAGTGAAAAAGTATTAATGGAAGACCTGCAGATTAATGCATCCAGCTGCTTGTGACTTTTTGTTTTAATTGCCCAACTTCTTGTTGGTTTCCTGAAAGATTTGCCCTTTCTGTGGGCCTGACTTTCCAGTTGATGTTCTACCTGCTTGGCTCAAGTGACCTGCTTCTTCAGGATGGAAATACTGGTGTCATGTCAGTCTGTAACACTCCAAGCCTGAAGGAGAACAAATGAATGTTTTGTAGCTGTTTGAATTTCTTGAAGAAAATGAGCTCTGAAAGGACTAAGGCAAACATGCAAGCATGTGCCCTTTTTTCTCTTTTCCATTTTATTCTTGCTCACACAACATTCTTATAATGACCAGTATGTTTTTTTTACAGGCAGATTAAATTAAGCAGATCATCTTTGTCACTTTCTTACAAGAGAGATAGTTTGGTCACAGTACAGAGCAGAGTCACAGACTCACAGAATACTGGGCTGAAAGGAGACCTCAATGATCATCTGATCCAACAAGTATTTAGATGGTAGCAGTATTTGTGATACCTGGGATCTTTTTCTTTCACCACATCATTCTCTTTCAAAAAATGAAGTCTGAGAGTCAAGCCAGAAAAAGTCAGGAGTTGTCCAGTTCATAGGGGAGAAAAGTTTATGAGTAAGGACCGAGTTTAAAGCATTTGTTGAAATTCATGCCAGTTTCTAACCCCCCACCTCTGTTGTGCTCCTCCTTAACTGTCCACAGTTAAAGCTTGAATTGGAATCTCATCTACATCAGTCCTAGGAAAATGATATTGTCTGGATGAATCCCATTTTCTAGTATGGATAAAACATCTGTGTAATTCACATGGGCATTAGACAAGGACTCTACTGCCTTAACTTACTGTCCTTCCCCTTCCTAATTCACAAATGGGCAAACAAACATAAAAGCAAAAAATTATTACAGATTTATTGACATATTTCTTGCTATTTATAAATTGCTTTATACAAGGAGATGTTAGAAGGCTCCAGTCCAGCCTGAGAACTTCCATATGAAGAACTTCAGATAGCAGTACCTCTTTTCTTGATAACCTCACTGTAACAACTTATTCTAGTATTTCCTTCTCTCCTGTGCTCCAGCAGTCACTTTTTCATGATGAGCACTTAATTTCTTGCTACTGAATTTTGGATATCTGTTTATTAGTAATTTTTTCTTTGTGTGTGTGTGCATGTATATATAGAGACATATACACATAAAAATACATATAAAAACATCTCTAGATGCTCATGAGCAAGCTCCTTTTACTTAGATTAATTCAGCTGCTTTGATTTGTGGAAATTGAGTGAAAATTAGAAAATGTCCCATCAGAAGGGACATTCCTTAGTATTAGCATATTTTCTATAATTCAAGGTGATAAACAGCAAATGCTCTGTTCAGGGCAGATCATAATTTCATCTTTTACAGAGTTGTAGTTGTAATTATACACTCACAGCTGTAAATACATCACTTATAGGATGCCCATAGTTCACAATGCAAGGATTTTTGCTATTAAGTGTGTTACTTTCTTCCATGTAGTATAGTTTGGACTTGGTGGTTTTATGCTGCAGTCTGTATGAGGTGAGGGCATAGAGCAGCTTAGTTATTTATGATTTTCATGTCAGAAACTGCCAACATTTTTTTTCCTTTCTTTTTGATGTTAGTTCAATACAATTGCTTTAAACAAAATAAAAATAGTTAATAATTTTTTTCCATTAGATTGATTTGGTTTGTTTTATGGGATTGTTGCCAACTGTGAATGCAATTATAGGTGCACAGGCACAGCATCTGGATTGACATGCCAGAAAGATTATCAAACCAGATTTTACTTGTTTTGATTATTCATTTCTACACACATGTATTCTAAGAAATAATTGGTTTACACTTCGTTCCAATAAGATTCTTTTGTAGAAAAGATAACACTTTTATTGCATTTATTTTCTGATTTTTTCAATTTGAGAGCCCCATAATCATCCATGAAGTAAAAGTGAACCAGCAGTTCACTGACATCTTAGGAGAGACTAGACAATTTTATCTCCATGCAATCTTAAAAGTGCATGTCCCTCAAAGATGTTTGAGTTAACCTTACAAAAAAGGGTATATAGTCTTCATTTTCACCTTTATGAGTTTACAATATGAAAACTCATCAAAATGAGTTTACAAACAGTCATATGGAAGCAATAGTTGAACTTCTAATTACAACAGGCAGCTCTCTACTCCAGGGGTTTGTTGGAAGACTGCATTCCTTCCCTTCCACCTTTTTATCTTTGATGCAGATTAACCCAGATAAAGCTGTTTGCCACATGTGTAACAGGCTTTGATTCAACACCTCTTTTCTTGTTCTTGCTATGACTGAAGCACAGTTCATGGACATGGAGCTGAATGTTTTCCTGAATGCAGAGAACACCCAGGTCTAGTTGTTTCAACAGTGCTTCACTTGGAGATTGAATTTTTAACTCTGGATGTAACCTCAGGCACAGCTAACACTCTTCTGTCTGTGCAGAACAACATCACAAAACCTTTCTAGCTGTTTATGTAACCAGTAGACAAAGGAATTGCAAGCACTTTGGTAGATAATGTGCATCTGATTATCCTTGGTGGCATTCACTGTAACCTCTTTTTTTAGTCTTCAGAAAGCATAAATATATTTACACAAACACAGAAGCTCATCAGTGTTAGTATAGAGTGTTCCTCAAAGCAGCTACTTGGTTTTTATTTCATATGAGTAGTTTTTCACTCCATATGATTTTTTTTCCCATTAGGGCAAGGAAAACTTGGGGGTTTCATACTCTCCAGTTTTTGATGCTTGGAAATGTATGTGTGCACATGTATATATAAAAACAGTTAATATTGTTAATTAAAAGCAATATCAATAAAAAGCCCATCATAGGTAGCTCATTTTGTTGCATTTCACTAGAAGCTTTTAAAAAAGCCCATGGTTTTTATAACAAAAGAATTTTGTCGGTTTTTTTAAGGAGCTGTGAGTTAATGTATTTTTCAGCTGAATTGAAGCATTTTTAAATTGAAGTGATTAGGACTGCAGCTCCCTAAAGGTGATATGTAATTCAAAAGAAAACTGGTAGCAGTCATCATTATCTGTGAATTTGCAATGAGGCTGTTGCTCTCACTTTTCATCTTGTATATTGGCTTTTATGTTTGGCTTGTGTGTTTTAGAATTGGTAAAGGAAAAAACATTATTTTGTCTGAGGTCAGGATTAAAGTTCTTGTCAGAGAGAGAACAGTTCTTTGTGTGCTTGTCTTCAGTGCAAGGGTGAAGAGGTGTTAGGAATCCCTTGTCTGCTTGCATTTCACCTCTGATCAAAGTTTTAGAAAGACCCTGAAGTTTTTCCTGCTGCAGTTACTACCCTTGAAAGGTATATCTTTGGTTTTAGCATGCAAGTCTAAATGTGTGGTCACTAGGACAGCAAAGTGAATGAACTGGTAATAGAGAGACTCTCTTCAACAAAAAGTCTCAATTCTATAATTGTGGAAAGGTGTGTGTAACCCCATGTATGTTTTTATCTCATACCAGGTATTTAATTGAGTCCAGTGCAATGTCATACTTCTCCTTACTATATAATCAGTTATTTGCAGAAGATGAGCAGTTTACCCTAGTTGAAGTATTTTTCCTCACTTGTAAAGGAGGTAGAAGGAAGGAAAAATTTGCTATCGGGTTAGTTAGTGCAACAGCAAAAAAAAAGATTTCTCTGATTCTGACTTTTTTCTGGTGCAAGTTGCCAAAAATAAGTTTCAGCAAGTCTTAACATCATTAACTTCCTAATATCAGATCCTACCTTGCGTTCAGATTCCATAGCATTTTTGTGGGGTCTTGGTCACTTGGCTCAAACAAAAAGATTTCTGCCTAATCCCAAGGCAAAACCCATTGTTTAACCTGCTCTGTGCTGAAAGCATGGCTCCCGTGCCACTGTTTGATTGGAATTGTCAAAAGCAGAAGTGCTCATGTCCATTTTCCTACCTCTAGCAGTGGTACAAACAGAGTATGTACAGATTTCACCTCTGCCTTATACCCCAGCACATCCATTGAGCATTTGGCAGCTAGCATTTGATAGGTTCCAAGACTGAAAACTGTATTTTCACCATTGTGTTTAGTAACCCTCAAGGAACCTTTCTTCTTTGCATTTGTTCATTTCTATTTTGAACATCCTCATGATTTGTGCCACTGAGTTCCACAGTCCAATTTTGCATTGTACAGAATTTTATATATGTATATGTACACACATTTTTCTTGTGTTGCTTTTCAATCTGCTGTATCATAGCCATGTTAGTGTTCTGTATTTCTTAGGAGAATAATGAATGACCATTTCCTGTAGACTTTCCCCTTATTTCCCCTTGTCATTCACAGTCACACTGTTGTGTTTCACCTCATTTACCTCTTCTAGTGTGAGGACTCACGATTTCAGTCCTTCAGGTACAAAAGCCATTCCATAGCTGTGATCATCTGTCTCCCTGCATTATATCTTTTTAATTCTTCTGCCTTTGTGTGAGGTAATGGGACCAAGGCAAATAGCCAGATTTAAAATGAGGATGCATCCTATATACAGTGGTGTAACAATTTTTTCTATTTTCTCATAATTGCTCCTACCTTTCTCTTTGCTACTGAGCCCACAGAGTTACCCACTGTGACTGCAAGGTCTCTGATCCAGGTGGAACAGAGCTAAATTAGTCTTTATATGTGTAGTTAGGGCTGTGTAGCCCCATAAGCACCACTTCACATTATATCAACACTAAATATAATTTCCCCTTTATTGTGCTCTTGGAATTTGTAAGATCCTTCTGCAGTTCTTTGCAACTGGTTTTATTTTGACTATCCTCTTTTTTCTTGAATTTTTTGTCAGTAAACTTTGTCATTTGCCTATTCACTCTCCTATCCAGATCACTTTGCAAACAGCACAGATCCTTTTGGGACCACTGGTAATATTCCTCCATTGTAAAAACAGATGTGTATTTGCACTTCATTTCCTTTCTCTTAGTTATGGAAAGTGATGTAGGACTTTCCCTTCTAATCCTTGGCTCTTAGCTTCTGCCAGTGCTTTGATGAGGGACCTTCTCAAAAGCTTTTTGGAAATCCAGATTCACTCCAAGCAGAATCCCTGTTTCCCATGTGATTTCTAACTCTTCCAGTGACCTCTAAGAGTCTGGGAGGTAGGACTTCCCTCAACAAAAGAGAAGCAGATTCTTCACTGATTTATATGTGTGTGGATATGTTCTAATCAATATTTATGGCTTCAGGGGATTTGCCAGCTGTAGCAGTCAAGTTGTACAGTTCCTCAGGCCTTTGCCTTGGTGGAATCTCCATGTGGTGTTTTTGCCAGGGTATCTGCAAGGGCAGTGAGTGTGGCCATGGACAATGGTGAGCAGCTGGGAGCAGCCACCTCTTCAGCTCTGCAGCCAAGGACAAGTAAAACAAGTCCTGGGAAAGCCCTTTCCCCTCAGCTACTGCACTGGTACTCCACTACTGTAATTTCCCCTTTCCCTTTTAATCCTAAAACCAAAAAGGCACGAGGGGTTGACAGGTCGAGCTTCGTTGTTCTCCTTTGTTGTGATCTGCTCTAATCATAGAGGAGCAAAGAGAACTAACTCTCTGAATAAAATGGAACCAACCTGGATGTTTGAATAATCCCCAAAATGCAATTAAAACCAAAAGGGGCTAGATGTTGATACAAAAAAAAAAAATCTCTTTTATTTAATAGTAAGAGAGGCAAAGAAAGAGTGGGAAAAGAGAGAAGGAAGTAGAAATGGGGGATGGGGGGTGGCAGATAGATTAAGTAGAAGCAGATCACCCCTCCATGGGTCCCAGTGATGTCTCCTTGTTTCCCTCCATCTGGTCTTGTTGCTGGTGAGGGTCCCCTGCCAAAAAGGATAGAATCCAGTGGATTAGTGTACTTTTGGGCATGTGGGAACACACAGGTCCCGCCCTGAGGGGGGTCACTTGACACTTGTGTGACTGTGGATCTGTTGCATCGTGCAGGATCCTGTGCAGTGCTGTGGTGCAGGGTCAGGGGACCCCTTTGGGGAGGGCCTTTGATGGGCCATGACACCCCCTCAGCTGTGCCCCATGTGAATGTCCCATGGATGTGGCTTTGCAGGGGAGAGAGGCCCTATATATATGGAAGTCTTCCAATATGGAAGAAGTATGGGCCAGTCTGCCCAGTGGAGGATGGGTGTTCACTGCCTCAGACCAGAGGCTTTTTCAGCATATACAAAAAACCTCTCTTCATCCTCCCTTTGGTGCAGGGGTCTGCACAAGCCTGGCAGCAGATAAGCCTGGGGCTGTAGCCTCCACTCCTGAAGGTGCTGGGCTTAATCCTCCTGTGAAAGAATTCTTCCCAAATTCTTAGACCTGAGAACAGTGTGACTTTATCTTACCCAAAGCAATTTACAGCCCAGGGCCTCAGAATTCTTTGGGGCAGTTTTTGTTATACAGTTTTGCTAAGATAGGCAGTAGTCCTTTGTAAAACTATTTAAGCCATAAACCACAACATTTCAATCTCCAACATACTTTTCCTCATTGCCCTTGGTGTAGGTGTAGGGGGTACTTTGAGATGATGCACAAAAGAGAGTAAATTCTGCTCTTAATTTGGAAAACTAGTCACAGCTACTTCAAGGATAGAAAGTTAAACCTGTTTTCAGGTACCATGTGGGCTTTATTTCCTGCAGCTCCACTTCCTCCTGCATTTCTTTGACAGAATATCATTGCTTGTTTTCAGACTGCAATTCCTTAGGTAGTTTACAATTCTTACATTTAAAAATGTCACCCATAAATGTCATAATATATTTGTGTACTGTTATGTAGCATCAAAAGTCAGGAACTTAATAGATTTGAGGGGTTGAAGTGTTTGATTCCTTAAAAAAAAAAAAAAAAAGTAAGGTAGAATTTATGGGACAGTCAGACTCTTCAGAAAAATAACCATAAATTCTTTATAGCATGAGGATGATTCTTGTTCTCTCCTCTGCATGTTTTCCTATGAAAATAAAGATCAGAACCTTAGAGTGGGTTATCTGTACAGACCAGAGAAGGAAGATCTAGTCTTGCTGGTTCATAATTTAAAAATAAACCACCACTTAATGAAAAAAGCAATTGCACATTCAAAGGCAATAAAAAAATAATTATTGGATTGAGTGCTATTTTAGGCTGTAGAGCTCATTGGCACATGAAATTCTTATGGAATTATTATTGAGAGTCCAGCTCCTGTGGAGCACAGGAGCAGTCAGTAGGGTTGAGAATTTTAAAAGAAGTTCTTCCTCTTAATCAAAACTTAAATTCAGTGCAAGATTCTAAGAATTTAGCCTTGGAGAGAGGAATTGGGAGTGAGAAAATGCTGAAATAAACACAAACAAGGAATATGAACTGGTTTGTTCTTACTATATTCAGAAGAGGAAGGAAATTACATCTCATAAACACCATTCTTCTGCAGTGTTTTACCTCCAAGAAATACAAATGTTGGGTACATTGGTACTGAGAAGGAAACCAGTCAGCTCCATGAATATCCATACAGTCTCTCTAAGCCAGAGCTCTTCAGGATTCATAGACATAATCAGGATTCACCTCTCATTCTCCTAAGGCTATTTCCCAGGAGGAAATTTTGCCCTTCTTTCCAGCCAGAGGAGTGCATCATCTCCTCTTCACAGCCCTAAGAGAACAGGACTGTAAACTGTGTACGATTATAAATGCTGCAAGCTGTAGTCACCTGCTTTTCTGTGTGCTTCTAACAGAGAGACAGTTTCATCTTTCAGAGAGAAGACAAGAACAGTCATTAATTCTGAGCAGTATGAAATCTGAAAACTCTGTAAACTCCACAAACATTTTAGTAAATAGTGCATGTTTGTGGAAAAGGTACAGACTCGCAGGAAGCAAGAAAAGATATCTGGAGTTCTCTTATTCACACCATGAGTATTTTGTTTTTTCCTCACAGCAGCCTGAGCTGAGGGAGGAGGAGGATTTTGGCCTAAAAAACAAATTTTCTTGACATTGCTAAAGAGGCTGTCAGAGCAGATCTGTATGCAGCCTGTGAGCCAATTCAGGAGGCCTCTGTTGGTCCCTCACAGCTTTGTTCCTGCAATGTTTCATGCTGGAAGCCTTTAATGCTTGTACTAATACAGCTGCTGAGGACTAAGGATCCTTTACCAGAGGAGAAACTTTACTAGCTCATTGTGTGTCACCTCGGTGGGACTGAAACACCAGATGTACCTCACCTTCCTCCCAGTTCCTTTTCACATTGCATCACACCTCCTCCATGTGAATGGCACTGCTGCCTTCTGCTCTCCAGCAATGGGGTTAGCAGAATCTTCCTGAATCTGAATCCTGAATGTAATGAATTGTCTTTGTGGTGCAATGCAGGTTCTGGGTTGACCAATGTTAAGACAGAAGAGATCTCTGAGGTGAAGATGGATGCGGAGTTCCGGCATGACTCAGGATACGAAGTTCATCATCAAAAGCTGGTGAGTGACCAAGCAGTGCTTTCCATGCAAGCATTTTGAGATGCTGATTCAGTCCTGAGCTAGTGAGTCACTTGTGGCCATGTTTTGCTTGAGTGATGTGGACAACAAAAAGTTAGCACATAAAAAGATTATGATTTTTATGGTTCTCTCTCCAATGAGAGTAAACCTGGAACAATGTCAGCAGAGTGGATGGAAAGTCATTGAGCCTCACCTGAGAGGAAATTCCCACAGCTCCTGTCCTTGCACTACTGTGGTATTTTTGCACTACTGTAGTATATTTCCAAGACGAAGGAGGAATTGATGAATCTAACTCCATGTTCTTAGAAGGCTAATTTATTATTTTATGTTACTACATTATAATAAAGAATACTATACTAAAGCTATACTAAATAGAGAAAGGATACAGACAGAAGGCTTAACAAGATACTAACTAAAAACTTGTGACTGACTCTTCAGAGTCTGACACAACCTGACGGTGATTGGTCATTAAGTGAAAACAATTCACATGAAACCAATCAAACAAGCACCTGTTGGATAAACAATCTCCAACCACATTCCAAAGCAGCAAAGCACAGGAGAAGCAATCAGATAATCATTGCTTTCATTTTTCTCTGAGGCTTCTCAGCTTCCTGGGAGAGGAAACCCTGGTGAAGGGATTTTTCCAGAAAATATGACAGTGACACACTGCCATGCCACTGGATGTGCTTATATAGAGAATTACTTGTCCCACAGTCCATCTGTCTCTCAGTCTCTGTGTCATACAAGGGATACAGAGGATGAGAAATGCTGAGTTTAAAAAAAAAGAGTTTGATATGCATAGCACGGTGCAGCAAGAAATAGAATGACACCATTTCAGATGGCAGTGGTGTATGCATGGAGCATAACCTTTCACAAGAGTGGCTGCTTGGGATGAAAGGAGATTCCCCACTGGCCTTAATTTTAGTTTGTGTTTGGCTCTATCTATGTGTTTTGTTCCATAAGGTATATGAAATTATTATTAACAGGGGAAAGGCAGGTAGGAGAAAAATATTGTTCCCCATTTGAACTGTGCTTCTTGTGAGCATAAAAATTACAACCAAAAGCCTTGTAAGTAAGAAAAGCATCCTCTAAAAGCTTTTTTTGGTCGCTTAATAAGCAATGAAGAACCCAGACAGCAATGTTGACTATAAACCTGTTCAGTTTCTTCTTTGTAAGGGTATGTGATGAGATTTCAGTTCCATAGCTTTTAATACCCTGATATTAAACTTAAAAGCTTCTTTTCCTTAATATATTTTTAAAGCTAAGTAGTGCTGAAAACCAAAATTAACACAGGATTCAAATTTGCATTTGAACTAGACAGTCACTCTGTGAAAGGATGTTCTGCCATCTCTTTGATGCCAGGAACTGAGAATTGCCAATTTGATGAGTTAATCCAAAATGCATTAGCACTAATTTGGGAAAGTCTGATGTGCTTAGCTCAGATGGGTTAAGCATGCCAATGGAGCAAATCTGTGCAGGGTGTAGAGGGACAGAGTTTGCAGGAACATGTGCTGGACACAGTAGTTGCTGGTTGTCATAGTTTTCAGCAGCACCCTGTAGTGTGGAAGTGGTTTGATACCATCCCAAGGAATTGGGTGCTGGGAACTCCCCATACCAATGGGGTGGCTGATGGGGAGGGCAGTGCAGTCCCTGCACATGGTAATCTCTGTCATGCTTCAAATGGGACCTTTCTAGCTTTTCACAGTGGTTTTTGCCATACACTTACTGATAAGTACAACCACTGTTAAAAGATTAGTGAGCTGTCTTCTAGGTTATCTTTTCAGTTGAGACTGAGCAGAGGTTCTGGTATTGCTGAGCAAACACTGGACTGATGCTGACCAGGCCTTGCTTCCCTGCCACACACCATGTCCTGACCAGTGCCCCTCTACATTTAGCATTAATTCAAAAGCAGGGAGCAGAAAACACTTGGATCTGTGCATCCATTCTATGCCATGGTAGAACTTCCTGAAACAGTCTCCTAAGAATATTCCTTTGAATTCAGCTGCACATTGTATTTTACATGCACACCTCTGAATTGGGTTGAAATTGCATTTATTTTCTCCTTTATGGAGGTTCATGTTTGAACTGTACATTAGGTTGATTTTCACGACTTGGAGTGCTTAAGGCCTTCCTCTCTTGCCCATGTATATTAGCTGGGGAATGTCAGTGCTCCTGAAATAGTACAGTAACAGAATTTCAGTCCTAGGCAGGTAAAACTCACAGAAGAAATTACTGCTTTGCACTGATTTGTGCCAACACTATCCATTGTTTGTACTTTCTAGTAAATTTTTAACTTTGCTATGACAGGTTTCTTGCTTGTGACTAGGAACAACATAAATATTTATGCTGCATGCTTTAATACCTTTCTGATAAAGGCTGTGTTTATTAAAGAGTGCAGATGTTACACAGCTCAGTATAATTCTCAGCTGGTTCCTTGCTCCCCTCTACATTTTTGTTAAATACTTGTCAGCTTGAGATAGTCATACAATTCTGTGAATGTAATTTATTCTGCAATTTTTTTTGCCCATTTTGGTTTAAAATAATAATAACAATATTATTAAATAATAATATTGTTAAAACAATAAGAACAATAATAATATTATTATTAATAGTAATAATAATAAATTACCTGCTATTGGCATGCAGACAAAAGAATCGTGACATATGCTCAGATGTGAAAGAATCCTATGTATTCTTTGAATATGGAACAAGGCAATGAAGGCCATCACCCATTTTTCATACTTGCTCCTGCTTATAAAAGCCAGATTTATTATATGCACAGTAAAGCATCTTGCTGTCCTCTGTTTTGCCTTATCAGTGCATAAAATTCAGGTGGATTTTCTCTGGTTTTCACACAGCTATAACCTCCTGGGTCTCACAGAAGTACAGCATGCAGATACAGCTTATTCCCTTTACCCTGCAAAATCTTGAAGCACTCCTTTGTGGTCACTTTAATCAGTGATAGTTTTTGTTGGCTCACCTCCTTTGGTGTGAGAATTTTCTCCCAGCTGGGTGTGTGCAGGTTTCACTGTAGTTCACAGGTCCTTCATGACTCTTTCATAGAAAAAATCCATCATAGTCCAAACAGGCCACACAGATGTAAATGTATGACCACACTCATGATTAGCATTCTGCAAATAAAAAAGGGAGCTCCTATCTGAGACCTGTGTGAAGCTGAACATGGAGCTGAGTCCCCCTTTAGCACAGCACTGCTGCACCACAGGCCATACATGTCCCACACTGCTCCTCCCCAGCTTTCAGAGCTTTGTGGCACAGCAATCCAGGTTGGAGTAATTCCCAAGAGAAGCACTGCTATTTAATTATTGATGTTTCAACAGCCTTTATATCACTGTGGCAGCTTGGCAGGTCAGTCAAATGTTCAGTGAGCTTTTTAATAGCCATCTTCCTTTCTATTTCTTTTGTAGGTGTTCTTTGCTGAAGATGTGGGTTCAAATAAAGGTGCTGTCATTGGACTAATGGTGGGAGGTGTTGTCATAGCAACAGTGATTGTCATTACTTTGGTGATGCTGAAGAAGAAGCAGTACACATCTATTCATCATGGGGTTGTGGAGGTAAGAAAAGACTTCCAAGCACAACTGGTGTCACCTGTGCAGCACAGTCAACACACTGCTGTATAAATATTAATTTATGAAGGAAGAAGCTGTGGTTTTAGCTATGTTGGCATTGTTACATCCAGCAATGTGGAATCAATTTGCTTTGTTTAGTAAATGCAAGCACAATGTAAACCATGTTAAAGTGGGTGTAAAACCACAAAACTTTCTTCTGCAACTATTCCAAACTAGTCACTTGATAATGTGAAAGTTCATTTCGTAAGAAATTTGACAGCAGCCAATGAGAAGATACTGCACAAGAGGAAAAATCTGGTTTTACTGTTGGGAAATCATACACCAGTTTTTTTTATTTGTAATGTCTGAGACTGGCCCTCCCATAGCTTGTGCTGTGCACTGCAAGGATTTTCCCTAGAGAAGGATTCTGTTGTTCTCTGTTCTATAAGCAAGATTTTTTGTTGCCACAAACTGCTTTGGATTTATGGCTAATCTGAAACTCATCATTTTGAGAAACAAATAGTATGTAAGACTCCTATATAGGACTTTCAAGATGAAAATCTTTGTCTCTTCTCAGTCTGCTTAGGAGGTTTGTGGTCAATTTATAGTAATTTAAAATATTTTATCTATTTAATGGCTTTAAGATAAGATCTCTGTAACTAGAAAGGCTTTCTTATGAGAACTGGAAGAAGTTCATGTAACTTTTCCTTCCTATTTAGTTTGCTGTGTGAGTGTCTGGTTTGCAGACAGTACTTGTGTTAGTAAGCACTTGAGATACTTGTTTATTTTTGCCTTTTAGAATTGGTATTTTACATTTTTGATTGAAACTGAAGTCTTGATCGAGTCCATAGTTTATGTTTAATCTTGAGTCAGATGAACCTTGCTTTGTTCTTGCTGGAGATGCACATGGTTTATTCCACAGTCTGGGATTACAAAGGGTCTTAAGAATTATTTGTGTAAACCTTTGTCTTAGGCCTGTGCTTGTGTCCACACTGTGGTTATTATCCATGTGGTTTGAAACTTTCCAAAGAGACTTTGTCAGGAAATCACCAACAGTGTGGGGTGATTTGCACAGATAGCAACCTGTGCAGAATTTTGGACCAAGAGGCAGAAAACAGCAAACAGGAATCTCAACTTCAGCTTTTGATGTGATAGCTTTCGACCCATTTTGTAGAAAATTGAAGCAGATTTTAGTGTTAAGCCACCTTTAAGCTGGTGGATATCTGGATATCTGCTGCAACAGTTGTGCCACCAGAGAGTCTCCTTTGGGTGAATTTAGTAATAATGGAAAAAACAGGAACGTTGTTAGGCCAAGCCCCAGATCAGATGTTGAATTTAGACATACCATTATTGCAGGATGTCTTGGTTTGAAAGACAGGTTTCTGCTAAGGAAGGCAGAAAGAAAAATGTAAAACCCCTCCCTCTGAATTACTATAATTTTGAAATTAAGGAACTCTCAGGCAAAGATATGAGGATAGAAATAACAGTTCTTTACTAGTATGTATAAATTTTTAAAAAATAAAACAACAACAACAAAGTACAACTTAATAGAAAATTAAAAGACACAGGGTATGCTGTGAATTGAGCAGGATTGTGACCCTGGTTGTCCCCTCTCCTGGCAGGTTGATGCTGCAGTGACACCAGAGGAGCGCCACCTTTCCAAGATGCAGCAGAATGGCTACGAAAATCCCACATACAAGTTCTTTGAACAGATGCAGAACTAGGACATCATAGCAGCCTCATGAGTTGAATGGAAGAGTAATTGCTTCACTGCCCATTGGTGTTCAGTTATAATGTGGAAAGAAAGAAAAACACTCTGCTTTATTATTTACTCATTCTCGCCTTTTGACAGCTGTGCTGTAACACAAGTAGATGCCTGAACTTGAATTAATAAAATCGGTAATGTATTTTCTCTCTCTTTCTCTTTACATTTCAGTCTTTACACTACATTATTAATGAATGTTTTTTGTGTACTGTAAAGAGGTTAGCTGTATTTAACTAGTGCATGGATAGATTCTCTTTCCCAATTATTTATCATGTAGCTCCTTAGCCAGTTGTATATTATTCTTGTGATTTGTGACAAAAATTAGGTCCTAGTTGAAACATGCTTTAAGAATTGATGGGGGATGCTTTCTGTGTCTGTGGGGTTTAGCTGCTTCTCTTTGCTGAGCATTTTTTTCTGATCACTATGCATTTTAAAGTAAACCAACATTTTTTAAAAGTATTTCAGACGAATTATTGAAATTCTTTTTCTCTGCAACTGCATTTTATTGTACGGATTGTTGCTCCTGCTGTATTAGTGATGTAGAAATCATGAAAATACACATTTGTTTTGTTGTGCCTGTTTTATGTGCACACTTTAGGCATTGAAAGGTAAACTTTATTTTCTTTTCCATGTATCTTTTTGATCTTAAAAAAATTATTAAAAAGAGTCCCTGTTAATTGTGAGCACTTCTGGGGGACGAAGTGCCTGCTGGCCAAAAGTTAACAGGGGTCCTCTGCAGGATGATTGTACAGAGCCATTGCTTATGAATTGATAGCTTTCTACACTGTGTTACATAAATAAATTAAGAAAAGAATGTGTGGGCAAGAGTTTTCTTTGGAGGCAGAAAACAAAGAGTTCTGAAAGCCATTTAAACAGAATTCAAGGGTGTTCACCCTGAGAGAGAGCTGGGATCCCACAGAGATTGCGGCACTGGCATTGGACTGGAGCAGAAGGAAGGCAGCAGTGAGACAGGGCAGGAAGTGGGAAGTGCCATCTTTGGCACAGCTACCCTCTGAGATGTCTTTTCCTTTTTTCCTTTTCTTTTACTTTCAGTTTGTATAACAGTGTTTTAATGTAAATAAATACATTCCTGGAGGAGCCCTGTTGTGGTAGTGCGTTTCTGTGCCAACCAGCCACCCTTGCTCATGCAGAGGAGCATGGCATGGATGCCTAACCCACCTCCCACTTTCCTGGCCGTCCCCTGGTGTGATTTACCAGCAAGTTCTTCCCTCTCCTCCCCACACCTCTGCTGGCTTTCTGGCAAGATCTGTGCCTTGCAATGTGCTATATACTGGTGAAGGCAAGGAGGAGCCTCCCAGACTGCACCCAGCTTGGTTCTGCTGCCTCACAGCGAGTGCCCAGGAGGGTAGAACAGCAGCACCAGGAATTTTTTTCTGCACGAAGAAGGCAAAGCCATTGGTGAGCTGGGATACATAACTCCCAGCACAGCATGTTCTCTCCATTGCCTGAGAGCTTCCTTCAGCTCCTGACCCTGCAGGATCACTCCTGTGGCACAGGGAGAGTACAGTAACTCACCACAGGGCTCTCCTGCCAAGAGAGATGAGACCACAGTGGGTGAGTGGACCTGGGGATCTTCAAGAGAGCTTTTATACCCAGTCCGAAATAAGGACTTGTCTGTTCAAACTTGGAAATGGGTTCTGGAATAAAACTGGAGGGGTGTCTTTGTGAGAAAGAAAGTGAATTACTGTTTCTCTACAGTGAATGGGTTAGATGAAGCAGGACTGAAGGAAGAACTAGGAGCACAATAAAGACAGCCTGATCTCTTCAGGGAAAGCCTCATGTAACTCAGTTTGTGTGCAAGCCATGGCAGCCTCTTCTTCTGCATCACTGGCAGCTTTTGTGTCAGCAAGCAGGATGAGGCTTGGCTGCAGTGGGGCTGCACAGCTCAGGCAAATGGCTGAGTCGCTCCCAACTTCAACTAGGAGAAGATAATAGGTTCTAGCTTATTGCTCACTAGTCCTTCCCCATCCATGGTCTTACACAAAACCTCACCTGTTCAGGTAATTCACCTGGCCGTGCTGTCAGACTGGCCAGGAGGGATGTTTAGTCAGTGAGGGAACAGCCAGGTCAGGGAGTTTCAGAAGCCATCTGTGGAGATTCAGGATGATGAGGTGGCACCTACTACCCTGAACCAGTAGTGGGAAAAACTTCAGAGCTTCCCGTTGCCTGTTACCTAGCAAGTGTTTATTCCCTTTGCTCTTCCATCTCTACTGTGTCAAGGGAATTCATCTCAAGGGATCAGAACACTGGAAGTGGTTGGTGTTATTTGCAGGCCTTGGAAGTACCAGTGTGTTACAAAAAACTTACAAAATACCCTCAGAGGATTTACCTTCTCCAGTTATAAAACTGAACTGGCTGGGCCAGAGTAATGTGTGATGATGAGCAGAGGCTTTCAGGCCCCAAGCTGCTTAAAAAAAATAAATTCTTCTACAACCATTTAGGTTTAAGCTTGTGTCTATTTGTGTAGGTCTTGTTATATAGGTCACACGTACCACCTCGAAAGGAATACATAAGACTGTTCTGTGCACATGTCCAGTGTCATGGAAGATGATCCCACTTCAGGGGGAAGGCAGGATGTAATTCAATTTAGCCCAGTCTCATTAAAGAGGGATTATCAACATTCCTTTGAGAGGAAGCTGGAGTAATCCATAAAATACAGAGAACCACTGGCCTTTAGAGCAAATTTCATTTATAATCCCATAATCCCATGCAATCCCAGTTGTAGAAAAATGCAATTGCTTTGAACACCAATCCCCAGACAATCAAGCCTCCTGGCGTGGAGTTATGTGTCCAGTGAGATGCTGGTGCTGCTCTTGCTCCTTGTGCATGAGCTGTTAATAAATTGATGTTTTATGCACTGATTAAGTGATCAGATTTTATGATTCCCTCCATACACACTCTCCTGAAAGAAAGGCAATAAATGCACACTGTGACATGCACAGAAAGCACAAGGTGTGAACAAAGTACCCAAAACTTCAAGAGAAACACTCCCACAACTGCTCCAACTCTGGAAGCTGATGTTCCCAGGTGAAGGTGGCAGCATCCTGCCTATCTCTAGCCATGCAAGCTCCTTATTGTGGAAAGATTATATTAGGTATGAACGAACACAAAGTAGAAAAGCTCACTGAGGACAGTAGCTGAATGCCTTGCTTCTAAGTGTGGGATTGATTTGGTATCACTCTCCTCAGCAATAAACCAGGCTGGGCCACTGCATGCAGCCATGGGCTGGAAACAAAATGCTATTCTCCAGCCCTGAGGAAATTACTCTTGGAGGGGTGGGGGAATAAATAAAAATATCCCTGTCTGTTGAGTTGATCTATTACATGGGAGAAGTTTTCTAGCCTCCATTCCAACAGAACTTGGTTAGAGAGTGCACTGCAGGTTCATCAGCAGAGCAGGTGAGGGTGGTGGTCCCTGGCAAGCCAGAGTGGTGCCAGCAGGGATGAGCCAGCCCAAGCCTCCCCAGCCCCTGGGGTGTGCTGGAGGTCTGGCTTTGGCTGGCTTGTGTTGGCTTGCTCAGGTTAATGAGTCCCAGGTGCAAGGTGAAGCTTCAGACATTTTCAGGCACATGTGGTGGAGCCACCATAGAATGTGCCATGCTCTGCATTCAGTGTCTGCCTCCAAATCAGACTAACCAACACTTGGGGACAGGGTTTAGGGGTGACTGTGGTGGTGCTGGGTTCACAGTTGTACAAATGATCTCGAGGGTGTCTTTCCAACCTTGATGATGCTGGGTTTCTCTGACTACATGGTTATCTAGGAAAAGCAAACAAGGCTTTGTGTTGCCTTTGCAGACAGCACCTCACTGCAGCCGTATTTTCCTCCAGGTCTCTTGTGGTCTTTGCACAGCTCCAAAGTCTCCATCCTCAGTGTCTCTGCACTTACCAGACACAATTTTTGAGGGCCTGCACTGTGTGCCCAAATGGCTTATTTTTATTGTTTAAACTAATGGCACTGCTGTTCAAGTGCCTCCAGGCAGCGTGCATGAAAACACCCTAATGACACACAAGAACAGGTTACAAATAACACTGTCTGCTTCTATTTCTCTGCACTCTTTCCATCACTTGAAAATGAGTGGCTCAATTAAGTCAGGCTACAATGGCTCTTCTCTCTCATTGCTTTCCAGCAATTATCTGTTTCTCCTCCTTCCTACAAGAAGCAAGCACTGAATATTCCCCACAGCTTTCTACAGTCCTGGGAAATTTATTTGGCTGACTATACAGCAAAATCTTTCAAGGTTCCAAATAGAAGTACTGAGATTTATATTGAAGTAATTAAATATTCTGGCTTTAATAGGATTCTTAGTTAAAGCTGAAATTGGACACTGAATTAGAAAGCAAGTCTCCCTAACTAGTGCCTCCCATGTATGGTCTTCAGCATCAGTTGTGAGGAGAGCCCATGGGAGCTGGGCTTGTTTAGTCTGGAGAAGATGAGGGGTGATCTCATCAGTACATAAAAATACCTCAAAGTAGGTTTTTAGGAAGACCATGGCAGATTTTTCAGTGGCACTCCATGACAGGATGAGGAGTAATGGCTATAAACTAAAACACATGAGGAGGAACTTCTTTCCATGGAATGTGGCAGAGCAGTGGAACAGGCTGCCCAGGGAGGTCCTGGGTTCTCCCTCTCTGGAGACATTCCAAACCCACCTGGACACATTTCTGTGTCACCTGCTCCATGTGACCCTGCCTGGGCAGGGAGGTTGGACTGGATGATCTCCAGAGGTCCCTTCCAACCCTGACAGTTCCATGGTTCTGTGTTTGTAACCTAGTTTCTCTAAGGAAGATCGTTCAAGAAAAGCATCCACAGGAGTTTCAGATAGGATACCACCTAGGTCAAAGGGTGATTGGTCCTGGAGTGATTTTATGATGGTACTTTATTCCCTAATCATATGCTTTATGCCCAGAAATGACTGGAGTATCTTTAGGATGGAGCCTGGGAATGCAGGGCACGGCTCTGTTCAATCTCTCTCCAGTGTTCTCCAGACAGAGCAGACCAGGGATGCTGCATTGTTACTTCTGTAGGATTGGGCTTTTTGCTTGCTTAAAGCAAGAAGCTTTTCCCCTACCCTTTCCCTAACCTGGAGGCTGTACTGGGAATCCTCCCAGCAGCTTTTGGGTTTTTTTGTTCCTTTGAACTCTTTTTGGCTTGGCTTGTTTTCCTTTTTGGCCTGCCCGGGCAGCCAGCAGGACAACCCCGTACCCAAGACCTAGGAGGACCTGAAGCAACAGGAGAAAAACATCAAAATCCACCAACTTGGGCTGCTGAGGAGGGGACCCACACCAGAAATTCAACAGATTTCCCATTTGCTTCGCTCTGGGCTGTTACATGAACTCCTCTTCCCCTTCCTGGAGACAAAAGGGACCAGTCATCATTTTGTTTTCCAGGCCACATGGTCAGTCCAAGTAATTTTCTTCCCTGGGCATTTTTTGTTTGTTTTTTTGAGTTTTTTTGTTGTTGTTCTGATGTGGGGATGTGTGGTGGGTGAGTGGGTGGGTGGGTGGAGAGTGAGTTCTGGGAGTTCATATCTAGCATTTACTCAATCCTTTTCTGTGCATTCTGTGCATTCCTTTCTGTGCACATGTCCCCCCCCCTTCCCCCCCCTTTTTTTTTTTTTTGTTAATAAACTTAAAACTTATTTGGGATTTTTTCACTTTGATACCCACTGGTATCAGTTTCTCTCATTGGCAGAAGAAAAGGGAGGGAGTTATTGAAGCTCTTTTCTCTTCAGAGACAATGCTCATTCCAGGGACTTTTCTCCAGAAATTTGTCTCCAAAACCAAGACAATTGGTTTTTTAAAATGTTGCTAATTAATAAATCAATGAAAGAGAGAGACAGAGGAAGAAAACTAGCTGGAACAGGGCAGACACACCTCAGCAGGGGCTGACCAGCACCTGCAGGAAGCAGACACTTGAAATAGCTGTGACATTGCAGCTGGTCCAAAACAGGTTGTGGTAATTATGGTTATTTTGAGTCCCACACCAAGTCCATCTAACTGTGTCTAAACACTACTTCAGGCTGTAGCTCTGGGTGTGTTTCAAGCACAGGATCTTTTTTCCATTTCATTATGATGAGAGGGCTTGGAAGAAAAAGGCAAAATGCTGTTTACCCCATATGTTGTTCCTCTAAGAATGTTTTATGAAGAAAGGTCTGCATCCCTGCAGCTCCTGCACAGGGATGAGAGCAAACTCAAGCAGCAGTCCCTGCCTGGAAGGCAACTGAGCTCTGGAGCCTTCATTTGACTTTTAGAGTCCCTTGAGAAGAAAAAAAACCCAAACCTGCGATGAATATCTTACAGTGTTGCTTTCACAATTGTTAGAGTGAATACTATGTGTTTTATAGTGCTGACTTTTGTAAGAGAAGTTTTGCTAAAGTTTAGAGTTCTTTTAATGCGAATGTTGTGTTGTAATGCCAATGCTGGTGAAGCATTGTTGTTAACATTTAACCAAGGAAGCAATCTAAGCCTGTTGAATGTATCAAAAGTAACAAATGACCCTGACTGAGGCCACTGCACATGCTCCCAAAAGGCAGGACAGAGAAGGAACCATGTTAAAATGTTTGTATATATGTGACCATTTTATGAATATGAAGTTGGCTGATGCAATGCCCAGGGTATAGAGGGGAGGCTGCTGTGTTCACTGGAGTGCCTCTAAGCACCCAGCACTGTTCCTTCTCCTTCATTGACTTTGTCCCCTCTTGTCCCTTATTAAATTTTCTTTAAATTTTAACAGACTAGTGGGCTTCATTTCTCACAAACCTAAACCAAATAAATACTGGGGAAGTGGGGTTTATTTTCTTTTCAACAGCCTTGTCCTTCAACCTGCTTTATGGAAAAAAGAGAGCAGGTTATTTTAATTTTTTTCTGAACTGCAAAGAGGCATCCTATTAAACTACATGAATTGTAATACTTTTTGAAATGCACTTTTCTAACCCTTCCTTGTTCTGAAAATTTTCTTATCTGACCATTATGAGAATGTGGTGAACAATGCTATGAAAAACAAAGCAATATATTGTTCCTTGTAGGCTCATATTTCCTGTAGATCTGCCACCAACAACATGAGCTATTCTGGATCCTGCCTAGAAGTGTGACTGAAAGCTGCTTGTTTAATTCTATTGATTTGGGGTGATGGCAACCATAACATGTTAAAACTTCTCTATATTTTTATGTGTTGGCTGCACACATTGAGATTACACCCAAACCCATCTATAATTCCCAGGGGCTAGATTGCCTCTCACATCTTGCACAATCATTTATGGAAGTGCAAACTGAATCTAAAATGCTGCTAACACGGACTGTGGCTACTGTACACCAACTCTGTGCTGATATAAATGACTATAACAAGACACCAGACAATGGAGAATCTGCCTAAACTGCAGTGATGACAATTTTTTTTTCAACAGCACAATCATAACACAAATATGATGTGTTTCAAAGAGGACTTGTGCAGCAAGACTTTTCACAGTAACAGTTCCAATGAGTCCAAAGCACACACAGCTAAATTTGATGTCAGTAGGAATTAGGTATGAATAGGGAGTGTTACTTAGTTATTTTTGTTAATGTTTTCCAGACCTTACACATTCACTCTACATTTTTTAGCAAACTTGATCATTTTAGTATCATCAAATCAATCCCTAGATAGGTTTGTTCTATATGGAGCAGACACACACATGCAGTTGCTGTTAACAGTCAAATACAAAGCTTACAATAACCATCTAGCCAACTATTAATGGTTGTTTAACAGTGGGCTTAGAAGGATGGATCTGAAATCTGTCCTCATGTGAAAAATTGAATGTTAGACTCTCAGGGGAACAAACTCTTCAAAAGGCTTCATTTGCACAAGTAGAAGCCAAAATACTTGGGTGGAATTGGCTCTAGATAGCTGGAGGAATTACCTTAGAGACAAATTCAGAACTCGTGCAGTGGATTTGGAGTCCATTGAAGCTGATGATTTTCATAGGCAAATCATTAATTTTTCATAACAGACTGAGAGAATCTGCCTTGATGGTTGCACATGAAAATATCTCATCAAGTACAATATTAAACAGCAGAAAGGAAAGGAAGAATAATTTTTCCCTAATTCAGATGTCTCTCCTTGCTCTTGCCCCTGAGGTTTCCCTGTAAGGGAAACTGCTTAGCCCAGAATCAACTGGCAAAACACAGCAGCATCAGCCACAGACAGTGCCTGTATTTCACATGCATTTAAACTTCTTTTTCTTTATTTCACTTCCCCACATCACATCTAAGTTTGTTGTTAAATCAAGAGCTGTCTCACTTAACCATTAATCTAGAATGCAAACAGTACTCATTAGATTAATTAGAACATGGCCATCCACCAGAGCCCCAGTCACTACAACTCTCCCTCATGCTCAGCTGGCTTGAGTCGGTGTGGGTGTGACCTGGCCAATTGTTCTGTGGAAATGGCTTTGTACCCTTCTTGTAAAGGATGCCTTACACAGAATAAAACCAAACCATCAGTGAGTTAGTCTGGACAGTGCCATTTCTTCCCTTTGGGTAAGATCTGTGATTACAGTGAAGGCACACCAGAAACAAGTGTTGCTTTGTTTTTCTTGCCCTTCTTTTCTCCTTGTCATACACCATACAATACACCAAAGCAAATTATTGCTGCTTTCTTTTACAAAATGTAGCTCCTCATAAAGCAAGCCCCTACTGACGCTTGAGTATAGAATTCTCCATATGGAAGCATCAATTCAATATTAGATTTTGAAACTTTTTTTTGACAGATGCTTGAGGAAAAGCTTGGCAAAAGCTGTTTCCAAGTCCTGTTCAGCAGGCAGCACCTGAGCTCAGAGCAACCCTTAGTGCTGGGGCCATCTAGTGGGAGAGGAGGCACGGACAGGGAGGCCAGGACGTGTTCTGCATCCCGATTTTTCATCCTCTTCAGCTTCAGATACCTGGTCCAATGGAGCAATGATCAGCAGATCACTGCCAGTATTGCAAACAAAGGACAACACAACTGTGAGGGCTACTTTAGAAAAAATGTGAAGCAGCCCCTGAAATTCATACAGCTGCTAAGGAAAGCATATTCCTGTCCCCAGGCAGCAGAAACCAAACAATCAAGGCAGAGAGTTTCAAAGAGGATCAAGACAGGAAACACAAAATATGGCATGATTTTGAGGATGCAAGCCTGCTGTTACTGGCTATTCCAGTTTGTTTGCTCATACTAATTCTGTCAAGTCCACAGGGAAAATGTGGTAGGGTGAAAGGCTTGTGCAAACCTACTTGGGTTAGGCTGCTCAATACAGCTATGGGATCAACTTTTGGGGTTGACTTTTAGTTAATCAAGGATTTATTGAACCACTGTGGAAAATTATGCTAATATCTAGTCAGTGTTCACAGGCACAGAGTGCAAGAAAATGGAACCTAGAGATTGGAGAATTAGGCCCATTAAGTTTTAGGTGTCAGCATTTGCATCTCCAAGTTAAGAGGAACAACAGTGGGGTTCAAACAAACAAGATGCCCAAGACCC
>JAHXMQ010012338.1:8072473-8095428 GCA_020466415.1 Ammodramus savannarum pratensis | reverse complement strand
AGCGGAAAAGGCCCCTTGGGGGGACATCGGGGGATGCCGGTGCCGTCCTGCCGGGGACGCCCTGCCGGGGACGCCCTGAGGGGATCTCCTTGCCCTTGCCTGTGGCACGGAGGCAAATCCCATTCTATCTTTGTCCTTCCTCCCCCAGAGCAGGAGCTGAGCATGGAGAGCAGGGAGGACAAATCCCCACAGCAGAACCTGGTGGAAGAGGCCGTTTTGAGCGGCTCCACGGCGCAGGAAGCCAACGGGGAGGAAAAGCCCCGGAGATCCCACACGAGGAGGGGCTGCAAACGCTGCTGGCGGGGATCTGAGGAACAAAGAGCCAGCCCGGGCCGGGAAGGCGGCCAGAGATCGAGCCAGAGCTCGGAGCTGGTGCTGCATGAGCAGCTCCATGATAGGGAGAAGCCCCACACATGCGTGGAGTGTGGGAAGAGCTTCAGGTGGAACTGCGACCTGATCAAACACCAGAGGACCCACACGGGGGAACGGCCCTACGTGTGTGGGAAGTGTGGGAAGAGCTTCAGCTGGAACTGCCACCTGATCCAGCATCAGGTGATCCACACGGGGGAGAAGCCCTATGAGTGTGGAGAGTGTGGGAAGAGCTTCATGTGGAGTTCTGACCTGATCAAGCATCAGATGATCCACACTGGGGAGAAGCCCTATGAATGTAGGGAGTGTGGGAAGAGGTTCAGGTTGAGCACCTATCTGATCAGGCACCAGGTGACCCACACTGGGGAGAAGCCCTATGAGTGTGGGGAATGTCGGAAGAGTTTTGGACAAAGAGAGAGCTTGATCCAGCACCAGAGGATCCACACTGGGGAGAAGCCCTACGAGTGTGGGGAGTGTGGGAAGAGCTTCACCCAGCGCTCCAGCCTGACGCAGCACCAGCTGACCCACACTGGGGAACGGCCACATGAGTGTGGGCAGTGTGGGAAGAGGTTTCCGACCACCTCCAGTCTCGTCTTGCACCAGCGGATTCACACAGACGAGAAGCCCTTCCTCTGCCCCGACTGCGGGAAGGGATTCAGGCAGAACTCCAACCTCATCCAGCACAGGCGCATCCACACTGGAGAGAGGCCCTACGAGTGTGGGGAATGTGGGAAGAGATTCAGACTGAACTCCCACCTGATCAGCCACCAGGTGACCCACACCGGGGAGAGGCCCTACCAGTGTGCTGAGTGTGGGAAGAGCTTCAGCTGGAGCTCTGACTTGATCAAGCACCAGAGGACCCACGATGCTGAGAGGCCCTATGACTGTGGGGAGTGCGGGAAGAGCTTCAGCCACCCTTGCGCCCTGATCAGGCACCAGAGGAGCCACACTGGGGAGAAGCCCTACAAGTGTTCCGAGTGTGGGAAAGGCTTTACGAGCAGCTCCACACTCCTCCGACACTACTGGATTCACACAGAGGAGAGGCCATTCCAATGCCCTGAGTGTGGGAAGGGATTCAGGCAGAACTCCCAACTCATCATCCATCGGCGCATCCACACAGGGGAGAGGCCCTATGAGTGTCCCCAGTGTGGGAAGAGCTTCTCCAGCAGCTCTAACTTGAGCAAACACCAACGGAGGCACCGGTAAGGGAATCCCTGTGAATGCCCCGAGTGCAGGAAGAGCTTTGTGTGCTGCTCCAGCTCCATCCCCCACTGGAGGAGGCACTTTGGGCACAGCCCTGGTCACTCACATGCCATGTGATCCATGTTGGGAACACACCTGGCTGCTTAGCCTTTTGGTTTGTCCTTAATTTCTTTCTCTTCTCAATCTCTTTGCAATCCAAAAGCCAATATCGATATAGCTGTCACCTCAAAACCACTCAAATCCCATTGAAAACAGCTCAGTCTTTCCCCAAAAGGGCTCAATCCCACCTCAAAAAAACTCAATGCCATACCAAACTAACTCGATTCCACAGCCACCGAGATGGCTGAGATGGGGTTGGGAGGAGACTGGGAGAAGTGGGATCCCAATTTGGAGCGGTGGGGTGGGGATTGTGTGTAGGTGGGTGTGTGGGATGTATTTGATAGCAAATAAAACTCTCAGACCTATGCTTTCTCTCCTGTTCATTTTCAGTCCGTTGCAGTTCTGTTTGCAGAGTGCCGCCTCCCAGAGTGTCCCCTCACAGTGACCGGCTTTTAATGCTGGGATTTGTCCTTGCACCAGCCCCCTGCCCACACCTGTTCTGCCCCCTCCCAATAGGGCTCAGCCTTCAGCTCTGCTGGGTGTGCCAATGCATCTCTCTCCTGCAACCCCAGGACATGCTGTCTCTGTTCAGGAGCATCACTAGATTTTATGAAGAGTGCTGGTGACCTCTGGTGTGCTTGAATCTATTGTCAGAGTGACATCAGCTGGGAAATGCTGGTAGTGGAGCAGGACTTCTTTTTAAGAAGTTACTTTCCACCCTACAGCACATAGAAAATCACCTCAGTTCTTCTGAAATCAAAAAATCCTAAAAAAATTGTAACTTTCCATAATCTGAAAGCGAACAATGACCTCCCTCTTCAAGAGCATTACCAAGATTAATATCCAATGGAGTTGTATTTTAATTATTTCTTGCCACTGTAAATGCTTCACAGATGAAATGAGAAAGAGGTACAGCAGTGCAGTTGAGGGACAGAGCTCAGCACAGTGGAGTTTCCTCTTTTAGTCACACAGGAATGAAGCTTCAGCATTGGCTCCTATGGGGACTGGAGGTGACAGCAGTCATACTGAAGGGCTGGCTGCTGAGAATGTTTCTTTCCTGGTCCTTCTGGTGATAGTAATTGTATTTTAATTTACTATTAGGACTACAGGCTCCTCATTAAAAGGCAGAGCAGTTACAACACAACATCAACATGTTTATAATAATTGTTGTCACAGGCTGCTCACAGGCATTACTATGCAAGAACCTAATGGATTTCATATGATCAAGGCATAAAGCACAATTGTATTTCTTTCTGAAAGCTATCCAGAATTGCTGCAGATGAGTGGGAAATACATCAGGAGTTCTTCTTTGACAAGAAAGAATGCATATTGTATTTCTGAATGTGTGATAGGTGTGGGAGGAGAAATCCTTCTCAAAGAGGACGATAGGTAAATTCTCAGAGACTCAGATCAGCATTGAAAAAAGGTTTCTTTTCCTTGGGGCAGGAAACTATTTATTCAATTTTTTAGCCAAAAATCTCTATAGGTACAGCTGAGCTCATCTTTTGGGAAGGAAGCTGTATGAGATCTTACTTGGCAATATCTATGTTTGCTTCTCTTAGACCTATTATTGGTTTGCTGAAACACTACAAGCTGGGTTTCAATTAAGATTTTGTTTAATGACTAAAGATTTACAGTTCCAGCAAGTGACAGGCATTTTTTTCATTGTCTAAGTTAAGCCTTGCAAAGGGAAATTACCTCTTTTCCACACAGAAAACTGATTGCCCTGGAGGTCATGGAGAAAAACCACATTTTTTTTTAGACACAAGATACTTTAAAAGATGTTGAAAATATCTCCTGAAAACCAGTCTGCATGCACAGCATGTCCTTTTGAAGAAAGGAAAAAGCCAAGCTTCCCAGGAGAGGGTGACTCCTGGACTTCTTTTGGCACCAATGTCCCCTGGCAAAAAGGCAGGTGCTGAGCTAGCACACCTTGGGACCACTGTCAGGAAAAAGGAATAATTTGCCTGCTGTACTGCCACTTCATTGAAGGCTTTCAAAGGTCATATAAGAAAAAGGAAGGAACAAAATGCAACAACTGCCACTAGAAGCATTTAATTTTGGTTTTCAGAAGCCCAGTTTCACAAGTAAAAGGCAATCTTAATTAAAATTAGACCCCTGCAATATCAGACTATTTGTTTTTCCCTCATCAGCATTTTTTAACCTTCATTTCAAGTTATGAATGGGTAAGATGTCAATACTCTAAAATTGCAAGATGGTAAAATTTCAGTTTGGTGTGTGATTAGATTCTGTGGGCTCCAATCATGAAATAATGAGGCAAAATGTAATGGAGCAATAATGTATCTAATGCACAAGGTTCCATGTTACAACCCTCAAAACCAGTCAATCATTAATTCCTGTCCTTTAATTAATTTCTTGTTTAGCACCATTCATATTAAGAATTACTTTTCCAAAGGAAAAAAATTAAACATTATCAACCCAAATATATTTTAACACCCTTAACAGCCCAATATTAAATCCACAACCTTTATGTATGACCTTGAAGAACAAGACACCCCAGTCCAGTCAGTAAAAATATTCCCCACAAACCTGTGTTAATGGACCACATAACAGTTTCTTGATGAGGCAGCAGAGTCCCACATCAGCTTATCTTGATTAAGAAAGACATTGCAAGCTGTTAGTTGTAATTCCCTACATTGTTTCAATAACAATTTCTGTATGGTAGGAATCCCAAAAGAAACTCACACTGGATAAATATACTAATAGCTATAAACCCAAATAATAGGTCCTCCATTCCTCCATTATATGGTACCAGAGCACTTGTAAGTGAACTTTAAAATCATAGATTAATTTTGGTTGGAAAAGACTTCTAAGGTCATCAGGTCCAACAAGTTACTGAAATGTCTGAAAACCAGTATTTGCTGTTGTTGCTGCTAAGCTAAACATAAACATTTTAAAATCAAGTGATGTGGTAGGTATAAAGATGACAAAATATTTCAGTCTTGAATTTGGCAGTCCAGATGGAGGAGTTCCGAAGTATAAAGAGAATATTACTAACTTGTGTCTCAGCAGAAATAAAGAGCAGTACAATCACAATTTTATCTTGTTTTTAACTTGGACAGTAGTAGCAGTTTTGTTAGCACAGCCAGATGAAGTAAATGGGGCCATCTGAAGGAATGAAAACCACCAAAATTTACAAGTCAGCGTGAACCTTTCTGATTTAAACACTGATAAAAGCATAAATGGAATAATTTCACAGGGATCCATTCTGTCCTACTACTGAGTTTTCATCATTTGTTTAATCTAAGCACCATTCTGAGATTTACAATTAAGATGTTAAAGAAAGCTGCTACAGAAATAAAGGACACTGAGTTATAGTTTAAAAGTAGAAACACATAGCCAAATATTGAGTCAAAGAAGATAGATCTTCAGAATATAAGCTGAGTTTGCCTTCTTTCTGTACTGAGCTTCTGACTTTAAGAGAAAAGAGAATAAAGGGCAAGCATGCATCTTTGAACTGCTTGTCCCTGAAAGATATTACAAATGTCTGAAAAATTAAGAAGGCAAATTAGCTGTATAACATTTTTATTTTACTATATTGACATTTTATCCACAAATACTTTATCAGAGTAAAAATAGAAAATAATTGTTTCATGGAAAATTACAAAAAAAAAAAGGCAAAACAAAGAAATTTGTAATAATTAGCAGAGTATAAGTGTCTTTATTTAAAGAGTAAAAAGTATGCAAAACCCCTTCTGTTTTACAAAAATTGGGAATATTCTATGTTTTCCTTCTGGCAGTAACAGAAAATCCTTTGACAATATATTCTACATCTTTTGTTTTACTGAAGACATCAAGTTAAGTCACAGATTTCTCCCTCAACTACAGTCAGCATGACAATAATTTTATACCCCTTGAAAGGTTCTTTCTTTACTAATTAGAACATGGTGGAGAAGCAGATGGAGCCACACCAAAGAACCCAAGGACCATTACTCCTACTGAAAGGCTGCAAAGCAACAACAGGATGTAACCACAAACAAAGGATGGGAGCAGAGGTTTCCCCCATCAGACTTACCATGGAACAGGAAGAGGCAGGGGAATGAAGTATTGATACTGCTTTTCAATTTTGCTGTGTGCTTACCCACAGTCCAGTTTGACATAGAAAGTTGGTATTTTAAGCTTCTTTTCTTTTCATCCTGTATTTTAACTAAAAATGCCTCACAAGAACTCTGCTGTCTAGAACCAGTGACTCGTACTGGACTTGTGTTTAGTCACAGAATGTTGTTACAAGCAGAGCTGCTGCCCTCAAGCATCCACTTCACATAATTCTTGGTTAAGCAGATCTGCACAAGATGCCTCCAACACCAATCAGTGACACCAACTCTAACAGCAAGAAAAGGGGTGATGTTGACCTTTCATGACAGATACATTTACATTTTTTGCTCAGGGCTTACAATGTTTTTTACAAGCAAAATGACATCAGTATGCTCAGCAGATGGAGTGCTGTAAGAACTCAAGGATGAGAACAACAGTAAAAGTTACCCGAAGAATCCAGCAAAAAACCTTTGATTTTATAATCATGTCAATGATGAAAAAACACAAGTTAGAACTATATGCAAACCTTCTAGTCAAGCAAAAACTATCTGCAGATGAGCATCCACCTACAAAAAAACCTTGTCCTCAACACATCTTTAGGATACACAAGTCTTTGTATTCTCTGCCTGCAAGTGTAACCATTCCTGCTCAGCTCAAAGTGCTCTCACTGCTCAGCACAAACACACTTTGTTCAGATTTGTGGGGTTTTGTTCAGAATCTCACTGTTCTAGGACTTCAGATTGAAGGTTTAAGAGTAGCTTGATCCCTAACAGAGTTAAAGGTCTTCCCTTGTAATTGTTAAGTGTTACCAGAGGGGGTTTAATTTCTAAAAAGTTGGTGAACATCAATGCTGACATAGTAATTGTGCTGTTTATTAGCAGAAGAGCCAAAAGCAACCCCCAAATCATACCATTCTCAGACATCAAAAGAAACAGTCTAACAGTCACCAGTATGGAAACTCAAAAGCTGAAGCCTACTTTTTTCTGCATGTTTAAGTTTGCAAGAAGCACTGAGTAACTCAGAATTCAGGATACATCCCAACTATTGCTGACTCATCATCCAGACTTCAAATTGCACCCAGCTCTGGAGCATGCATTTGGCTTAAGAAGCTTCAAAAATATCACTTGGAAGTTCAAAGAGAACTTAATTTTAAATAAAAAGTACCTCTTTGTAGTTAATATATGTTAGACTGTACAATGATTGGGAAATTAAACCACAGTTCTCTGTAAAACTATTTTCAATTTGCTTTCTGTTCCTAACCAGGGACTACTGACTGTGATTCACTTAAGTCTTTGGATACTAATGTTGACTACCATGCAGGTATAAGCACCTTGCAGAACACAGCATTAATATTCCCCACCAAAACAATCCACTCTTTGGGTGAGGGCTGTTTTTTCAAGTTTTTGAATTACCTGATGGGGAATGGCATGAGGGAAAGAAGTTCACCTTTGCTTTCTGCCAAATGGCTAATGTCAAGTATGTATTTCAAAACAGGTATTTGCCCTCCTATATGTATATTATGTGCATACTACAATGAAATACTCATAATTGGCTTCTCACCTAAGCCATATCTAAACCTGGATCTTCTTCTTCAGCACTGATCTCCAGTTCAGTCTAGTCTTAAGTGTCCTTTGCTTTTTAACACAGAAGCTATTTTAAAAACTTGATGCTTTGTAACTTTTAACATGTCTTTCAGCTCCACTTGATTAACAGAATAATGAATAAATTGTAAACTTTGAAAGCATCAAATGCCATTTGGTAGTTCAGCAGAGAACAAAAGACTGGAAAAGGCTGCATTCACACAACTGATCAGCCTGGGGACTACAGGGACTTAATTTTTGTTAAAAGTGTTGCAGAAATTACTTTGCACAGCTGTGGTCACAGGCTCCACCTCTCACTAGCTGCAGAAGTTGGGGTGATCCCTTAAATTACATTAAAATATATGCTGTTAAAAGATCCAAATTTATGCATGTCTGAGTTCTTTATAGAAATTCATGCTCTATATTGTACAATCAAGAAACAAAAGACGTTTCCAATTCTGATCAAGATAAGAGCACCAACTGCTCTGGTTATAGAGGAAAGGCCTCAGGTTCCCACTTACAGGTCCCAGTGCTTAATTATCTTTCTCTGCTTGCAGGGATGCTGTGGCCAGGGCCACTGCTGTCACTGGCTGTGCAATGCCATGGAGCTGCATCTTGGCCAGTTTCTTCTGCTCGCACTCCGTGACCAAGCGGTTCAGCTCTGCTGCGCTGTACCCAATCAGAGTCTTCAGGTCACACACAAATTTGTACACAAACCTCTTGCCCTGCACCTTGCAGATCATGTCTCCATCATAGTAATACCTGCAAAACAGAAAACAGAATTTTAGCAGTCATCTGCAATTTTCATATGCATCCATTACTTACTTAAGGTCACCAGAGGCTAAAATATTATTCTTTTTCTCACTGAGATTCTCATAATTTCATATTCCAAGACATGCTTAGGCATTTTCTTATATGAGAAAAGGGAAGTGTTGAAAATTGTCTCTGTACCTGGGTATATTAAGGAGAAATAAAGCACAGTAATTATTTTACAAGGCTACTGGAAGCACCAGTTCAGGAGTAAGTCCTAGAGCAGTTTAAAAACAACTTGTCAGGGAAGATGTCTTATAGATAGTGCTTTGCCTTAATAAGAAAATACTCTCTGTCCCCTTATTATGGTCCTTTGCTTTGCTTTTCTGAAGAAAAAAATTAATGCTGGAAATGGGCTGAAAATTACCAAGCAGTTTCTATGATATGAAAGCAGCTATTCTCTCCATACCATCTTCAAAGATGGAAATAAAACTATAAAGGCATGGGTTGGATTTGTGGAGTTTTGTTGGTTAAGTTTTTTTGTTTTGTTTGTTTTTTGTTGGGTTGGGGTTATTTTGTTATAATTCATATGCTGTCAAAACTACATCTTTGCCTTTACTTACAACTAAAAAGTGAGTTCTCTAAATATCTTTTATATTGCATGACAAAAGAATTATCAGATTGGGCAGAAATACAGTGAGATAACAAGGTCTACATGACCTCCCTGCCCCTTTGACAGTTTAGGTCACACCAATAAAACAGAAGTTAGAATTTTGCAGTTTTGTTGCTGTTCTACTCTCAATACAAGCTTTAATAGAATGTGTATAACATTCCTCATTAAGGAAACTTAATGAGGATGGGATGTAACTTGAATTTGATGAGCTTGAAAGCTGGTGATAGATTTGGAGAATAATAAAAACTCAACAAACACAACTCACACAATGTGATTTCCTCAAAGCCATCACCCAAATAGGGAACAAATGAACCCAGATTTCTTGACTGTTTAAATCTCAATCTTGTGACATGTTCATAAAGCAAAGATGATTCTTGTTCAGTAGCAAAATTAAGTCAATTAAAGCACAAACTTCTGACTCTCAGCTCTAGTGGAAAAGAGGTAAGCAACTAAGAATCCCAGCAAATTCTTCAGACATCTCAAGTTCCGGAAAAAAAAGCCTTTTAATTTCTTACTTTTGAGGGTCAGGACCTAAGCAGCTGGACCAAAGACAGATGAGAGACATGCTGTGTAGAAAACAATGTTGGTAAATCTGTTGGTTACTGAGATCATACAAGAAACCACAGAGGTCTCTCATGGAGCACAGGAAGTGGCAGAGTAGATTTTTATTGCTTGTGGGTAAAGACAGTGTGGTTTGTCTACCAAAGCTCTCCTTCAGGTTTTTCCTGAATGGCATAAAATTATAAAAAAGCTTCCTTTTCAGTCCTTCTCCTCACTCTACCCTTCAAACCACCACCTGCCTCCCTCAATCCTCCATTTCCTTCTCTGCATCTCTATGCTTATTCTTGGCCGCCACTACAGCTTCCACCCAGCAATTCTCCATGCCAGCCCTGTCCTCCAAAACATCTCAGCACCAGCTGAAGGAACTGCTGTGGAATGCTGTCCAGCACTTTCAGCCTCTTCCTGAGGTTTAGTTGCAGTGGGTTGAATGAACTCTGTAAACATGAGGGTGGGATCACAATTTATGTTCAGCTTTGAACATAAATTATGTAGTACTGGGCAGAACTGGAGAAGGATGAGCAATAACCCGGTGTGTCCCATGTGTGAAAGGGAACACTGGGTTCAGTGTGGGAACACTGGGCAGACTCTCTTGTTGAATATGACAGGGTAGAGGACCTAGAGAAACTGAGCTCTGCTCACTTGGGCAATATGAAGCAGAAAAACAAAGTTTGCAATATGTGGCCATGGCATATGTCAAGTGGCAGTAGTGATCATTTTTTAAAGTTTGTTAACTCTGTACAAGCCTTTCCATTTATTGTACAATCCCATATAATCATTCCTATCTCAATAAATGCTGTAGAAAAATGTTTTATAAAACTGAATATACTTTGAATGACTTAGTCCACATTACTGATGTGATCAGAAAGGAAAAGGATCACAAGAAATTAGATCATGTTTATATGAAGGTCCAAACCATGCAAGATTCCCACATCTCATGTTCGAAACACTCAAGTTAAAATCAGTTAATGTAGTGAGAGGATATTTTCAATACCATGTTGAATGTATTTCTGATTACAGCATTTGCCTACTAAAAATACAGAAAGCTAAAAATACATAACATTAAATACCCATGCAAGTTCACAAAGTTACCGGAACATTCCAAGACACATGGAAACTTTGTTTCAGAATAATACAGAAGATGAATTATTTTTCTTCAAGTCTCACCTTCCTACTGATAACTAAAAAGACCCAGATTTTTAGAACATTTACCAAGAAACGTATAACAAAAAAAAACTGCTCTTCCCTTTCTGCCCCTCTGCCCTAGCTTCTATATGCCTGCTTTTCCTACAGCTGGGCAGAAGAGCCAGCATATTTCTCAATAATACCAACATTATTTCTTGTATTAATCAATGATTGACACAGTGATTTCAATGCATTAGTAAACAAAACATATAATCATTTATTAAACTTCAGCTTGGCAACAGTGTTTATCACAGGAGTAGCAAGAGTCATTAAATACCCCTTCAGACATTAAACTGTTAGAAAACATGTCAATATTGGTGCAGCTGCCAAAATGACACCACTTCGACGAATTCTGTGATCCCATGACTAAAATATAAATGTGAAACTTTTCTAATAGTGATTTATGTAAACTGGTGTTTAATATCCTACTGATAAGGATATTATTCCAAAGTTCTTCAGCTGCCTTTGGCATCCTCTGTGGAGCTTGCTGATGAAACCCAAAAACATCAGCATGGTTTACATCATTTTTATGTAACAGAAGGTTTTCACATATGCCTTTAGTACAGACTCACAGATACACAGGTTGGACACATGGGAATGGTATTGGAACAATACAGGTTGGGGAAGAGCTGCACTGGAAAGGTCCAGAAACCTCCTCCAGCCCTCCAACCCAAGAGAGTCTGTGATTCTATGAAAAAATTAACATTTTCATTAATATATAAATAATGCAAGAACAGCCATACAAGACCAGACCAAAGATCCATCTAAAACAGGAATAGACTCCAAGAGACTGAAACAAGGAACAAGACTCCAAGAGACCAAAGGAAAAGCATGAGATTAAGTAAGCATCTGCCAATGCTCCTTGCTGTTTTAGTGACCTGAGGCTCAGGAACTTTCATAAATTGCATCTTTCAATACATAATATTGTTCAAAATATTTGTTTTTCATTAATTTTTCCACTTGCCTGTCAAATATAAAATGATTCTGGCATCCTTAGTGCTGTGCCTAAAGAAGTTCTAGGACAAACAAAAGGGTTTAGCTATAGTTTAACTGTGTATCTCATGCCTGTCAACTGCTAATTAAACACTCCCTAAAAGGGTAATGAAAACCAGAATATGATACTTTACCATCATTTCTTACAGAGGTATTTTCAAACAGAAGTTGATATTTTTATATAATGCTAGAGGAGTTTACTTAAAGAAACACCAATCAAGCAACAGCACATATCCAGAAGTGAAAATGCTAGTAAGTAAAACACAGACCCTCAATCAAAATGCAACTTCACTCATACAAAAAGAATTTCTAAACCTGCTTGAATAATTTGCAGAATTAGGCAAAAAACATCTTCCTTGAAAACAAATCAAGAGAAATATATTTAACAATATCAGAATAAGAAATCAGAAGTTCACTCTCAACGATTTTAAAGATCGTGGATGAATTTTCAAATTATTCCAGAGACTAAAATAATCAGGGAAAAGTAGTTTAAAATCTTGGTACTTGCACTCTTCCCCCTCCTCAAGTACCTCACCCACAGTGAATCAATAATACAAGTCCCTTTTATCAATGTCAAAGTAAAAATCTCAATGAAATGAAGATACTGAAACACTTCCTTTTTTTCACATCACAGTGATGTTGGAATTGCAACTCTTGGAACAAAGCTGTCAACTCTATTTTTCAATTTAAGATCCACACAGTAAGAACAATGACATGAAATAATGAATATTTGAAGTTAGAGAAGGTTCTTATATACAGAAAATCACTAACAATTACAGAGAAGTATCTGCTTTATTCCATAACAAGAGCAAGAAGAACACGGACAAGAGAACATAAAAATAAGTTAATAATTCATATATTTCTGTATCTTTCATCAGTAATCAATACTGTTTGGCATGCTACTATAAGCATGAATATTGAAGATAAATAAAAAACAGGTATATTTCTGGAAGTGAGCAACCCAAATTAATGATCTTGAGAAAAGAAAATTTATTTTCAAGAAGTTATTCTACTAGCTTCTTTAAAAATGAAAAAAAATCCCAGCAAATACCTCTCCCCTAAGATTAGCAGGATCTTATTGCAAGGACCAGCTTCAGAAGATTTGCCTTTACTAAAAAAGCTGCAAGTTTTGCATTATGTTAATTAAAAATGAGGCAGCCAAATGAAAGCAAATCATAGCCCATGAGTTCCTGAAGTTTCTTACCTCAGAGCCCGACTCAGCTTCTCGTAGTTCATGGTGGGCTTGTTCTTGCGCTGTCCCCATTTCTGGGCAACCAGTTCAGGCTGGTTCAACTTAAACTCTCCTTCATCACCAACCCAAGAAATACAGTCCCTGGCATCTTTGTCTGTGAGAAGTTCTAATAAAAACTGCCACAGCTGGATCTGGCCATTGTTCCCTGTTAAAACAGGAATAACAAGTTTCACTCCAACTTGTCCTTGACCTTTTCCTGTTCCACTCATGGTTAAAAACTTGCAACCAAGATATTATAGCAGACCAGCATAGACTATATGATGGAAAGAAAACTTTCTCTTAATTAATCCCTCATAATGATTCTTTCACAAACATTTTCCTGTCATCAGTATCCATTTTTATTAAAAAATTAAGAATGCAGGAAAAAATTAATCAAGATTTCACATAAATCTTCTCCTAGAACTTAAAAACCCACAAGTCCCCCAACATAATAATTTAGAAGCATATCTGTCTTTAAAATAGAACAGATTTATCAAGAGCTTTAATTCCTCTACACACACACACATATGTGCAATACCTGTTTCTTAAAAAATATTTGGTCTCAAATTTTCAACATGAAATACGAGAAACACAAAAGAAAACCCCAAATTTCAGTTTACATCAATGTTGCATCTTTCACATCCAACAGTTAAGATTTTTTTCTAACTCAAGTAGCCACAATAAAATTCCTAAATTCTCAATGAGATAAAGAGAGCAGACCTGACAACTAAATAGAGAAACACAAAGTATTCTTCACTAATGTCAGCCAATAAAACCTTGGCCTTAAAATTCTGAATGACATCCTTAGAGGCCTTTATAGAGTCTAAAACAAATAAAAACTCAAGGATGAAGAGAAGAAAGGATTTAACAGAAAAATTCACAACATAAAGGGAAGCAAAACAAAAATGACAGTAAGAAAAAATAAAGAAATTAATAATCAAAGAGTATGTATAAATAACAGTAATTCCAATATTAAACTGCAAATTTAGTGTGCAGTTTTCCAGACATACATTCATTTAACTAAAAAAAGAAATATGAAACTTTATAAATTATGAAGTGACCACATTGGGGAAAAATGGAGGAGGAGCACAACAGACAGTGCAAGTAGCAGCTAGGCTACATTTTACAACATAGAGTTTATTTTCTTCCCTTTCTACAAATAGAAGTTAAAAGCTTGGATAAATGCTATGCAGTGGTTTGAGAGGACAGATTGTTAAGTGATGGGGAAATACATCCATTTTATTTGCTGCAGGATGGAAAAACTGCAGCATCATGTTGACATGGTGCCTGACCAACCAGTGCAGGCAGATTTTACCACAGATTTTTGTACCTATGGCTCCCTCCACGCCCCTCCCTTCACACAAACCCTACAAACCTCTCATTTGGAGCTACAAAGTTGTGTCTCACCAAACTGTAATTCAAATGAATGGGTCAGTGTTCAGTGCATTAACATGTACAATAATGGAGGCAATACCTGTTCTGTTCCCAGGGGAACTCCTATCTTCCCCAGAGATCCTTGGAGCTCTCTGTACTTTGGCTGCTTTTGCACTGCTGTTTATCACTTTGATGGTGGTGGGGGTAGCAGGCTGTACTGATGCTGGTATAATCTGCACAGCTGTAGGGCAGAGAATGTTGCAGAACATCAACTATAAATTGTTTGCACAGAAATAGGCATATTTTATTTATTACCTGTATTATCATAACATCTAGAAGCTAGTTTTTTCCTTTGCTAAAAAGGCACACTGCTTTAAGTCACAATGCTAAGTATAATTTAAAGACCTTTTTACCTCTTATATGAAAATTGCAGTTTTAAACTCATTGCAGAAGTGTCACATTACAGATAAAACACCAGTTTTAGTTTATCATCATGTGTATTACATGCTTCCACAAAAAGAACACAAACTCTCTCAAGCCCTTGTTTTGTCTTCATGCTGTTCCCACTTCACCTGCCCTAATGCCCTTTTCTCTACAGTCACTGCACAAGCTCCATACCTGATATTCAAACAGCAAACACCTTCTATTGCAGTGTGTAGGAGGACACAGATGCCCCACTCAAGCTAGCTTTAACTAGACACAACCACAGGATGCAATAAACAGTATGCCTATTTAACATGTAAGATGCTTATAAATCATCTGAAAATTGATTCATTTCAATAATTTATGACACTGCTTAGCTGAAAGAATAAGTTTCAAATAACTGGAAAGTTACTTTAATGTATTATTTCTAATATTGGTTTCTAAGCTAGTTATCTCTTCCATAGAACCCTTCAGTTTTTGGAAACATTTTTTAATTTGAAATTAATATTTAAATAGATCCATTCATTAATGCAATATATAACCTAAAGCCCTGAAACAAGTAAAAAACTCTAATATGTATCCTAGATAGCTTATTTCAAGGAAGTGAAAAATCTACCATCCAAAATGAAAGCTATAAACTTCCATAGTTCAGGTCAAACTGAACTATTGTTCTCTATTGTTACTACCTTTCAGCCAGTAACAATAGAGAAACTCAACAATGTTATGTTTTGAAGTTTAAAATATGTCCTCCTCCCTTTCCCAAGGAAAATCTCTCAAGTGATTTTCTAAATGTTGTACTATCATACTTCTGAACAACAGTACAGTGCTAAACCTGCACACTGTGAATTGTGTGAATTAGTGCTGACAGAAATACTTACGCTGATCAATTGTAACAGTTGCTATTTCTCCAGAGTGTTCTTGGCTAGCCAACACATCTACAGATTGGAGAAAAAAAACAACAGGCTTATATTTAACCTGCAAATAGTAAGTCACCTGAAGATCAAAAATTTTCTTATTTCATAGAGGAAAGAAATGAAAATTTGGCATCAGTTTGCAAGAGACATGTACAGTTCATGGTCTTACAAGTGGAGACATTTAACATCTGTCACTCATATTTAGAAGGGTCTACATGGCAAATTTCCACTAGCTCCACCCCCAAAAACCTTCTGCTATATTACGTAAATGCAGACAGAATTAGTTATTAGTCTGGCAAGTTACCTCCAAGCATGGTACATCTGAAATGCACAAATATTTATCATGTTACTGTATTATGCACATACAATGCATCACTTGGCAGCTGCATTGTGTACCATCAAAGGATTTCACTTCCTGTCCTTAAAAATCTCCACTTCAATACGACACAGAAATGTACATTTAATAACTCATAATCAATACTTAATTACAGAATTAACAAATTCAGTGGATGCACGAACGATGAAGCTTTATAAAAAACAAAGGTGGAATAATCATTCACTACCTTCCACCAGTTATGAGGTTTGATAAAAGACAGGCAGTGTTTAGTATGCAGCCAATGTTACACAGCAGCAAACATTCTAATACCTTCTCTTATCTTGTACTGATACCCTTGTTTTTACCATCAATATCAAGTAAAGGAAAAATGACTGCTCATAATGGGTTTCATAGCTCAAGAAAAAAGTCTAAAAAAACCAAAAACAAACTGCCATACACTTTCGAAGAAGCTCCAGGTGGCTCCAGAGGATTTCTCCCCGTGGCACACGCTGGAAGAAATCTTCTTGGCTGAGGTTGCAGAGGTCCCGGCCAGGAATGCTGAGTGCGTTGAGGTCGATGTCAGTCATGCTGAACTCCTTCATCACCCACACCACCCAGTGGAGCACCTGGTCTGTCGACCACTGAACTGGGTCTGGAAAAGATGGATGAAACTGCAAATCACCTCATCATACACTGCAAGGTTATTATATAATAACTTCCATAAGAGTAAAGGCACAACATCAAGAAGCAGAGTTACTGAGACCAAATCTACCTGGAAAGTTGATGACTGCACTTAAAATGGTGATGGAATGGTGTGGTGACAGAAAGGGTGAAAGAACGATTTTCTTCAGAGAAAGTTTTTACATCAGATCTATGCCTGACATAAACACACAAAAAAAGAATTTTCTTAATTTTCTTCTTCCACAGGTCTTTAGCTTCAAGAAAAGAGTACCTTCTCTCACAGAAGGAGACTCTCCTTCAAAAATATTGATCAGTTTGAGAGTATGAAAAAATACTACATTCTAAACTCATCCACATCATCTCGGTTTCTGCCAACAAAAACCACCACTGGCTATGTCTGGGATGGATTCATTTTCTTCCCAGAAGTATTGTTTTGTACTTTAGGCTGGTGACCAAACCACTATTATTAACACTGAGATCTTCTGTCCACTGCTGAACAGCGCTTGCAGAGGCCATGAAGATGTGGCTCAGCCCAACACAGAGAACATAAAGCACAAAACTAGCAAGAGAATTTTGAAGAGAACAATGAGCTTGAGTTGGCTGCAACCCATGTTCTCCTTCCTGGCCATTAGGAACACCTAACTTTGTGATGATGACTGTATTATAGACACCTGTACCAGGAATCCTGTTGGGATAGGGATTGTGCAATGTTCTGAAACTGCTGTATTCATTCAAGTATATCTTACCTCTGTGTTGGGTTTTAATGTACCTTGTATCACTCTGCTAGACCAGAAATCCATGTAATATCAATGATTTTCAAGTAAATATAATATTCAATATTATTCTAGATACTTCTGCACACATAGAATATCCAGAAGAACAGACTATCTTGTCAGACTATTGGATTCCAATACAAGGAGTTTCTCATTCAGCCACCCCAGGGAGCAGACAGGGGGTGCACACAAAACTGAGGAGGGACAGCTGACCTCAACTGACCAAAGGCCCATTCCACACTACAGGGAATACTGAGCAGTGAAACTGAGGAAGGACCAGGTTTTTTGCAAGAATCCCTTGCTTAAAGCCTGTCTGAGCATTGGCCTACTGGAGGTGAGTGATTGCTTCTGCAGGACCTTTTCATCCAGACCTTCAGTTCTGGGATGTTAACACTGGATACAACATATTAAAATATGTCAACAGGTTAAGAACAAGAAACTAAAGTAGGGACATCTACTTTTCACTGGAGCAGAGTGATTATATACTTTTAAATTCTGATATCCCAAGCAGATGTCACCTTGACAAGTTTTTATTTTAAGATTTAAAACAAATAAAATTAAGCATTAAGAAAAATTAAGAAAATTAAGATTTAGAGAAAGGAAAGTAACCTAAGTCTATAATCATTTATCTAGGAGCTACAAATTTAATTTTGGTTAACAAAGAACAGCTACATGGTATCATTTTTCACTAATGCTACCTAAAACAATGGAATGTAATTGTGGGGCAAAAGACACACCACAAAAAGGTTGATCTACCAAACATCAGCAGCAGTGAGCTCCCATCAAAAAGCTGCTAATTTGTTCTCATTGAGAGAACAAAATCTGCAAGGAAACAGAAATCATTACTTTCTCTAACCACTTCTGTGGTTTCCAAGCTTTCTGCTGCTCCATTTTCTGCATTTATTTCTCACAACAATTAATGTTTTCTTTCTTTCTAGGTACCAAATATTTGGATTCCAATAGCAGAAATACTTGTAACAGAAAATATTTATAATCTCTAATAAAATCCACCCAAAACATAACATAAACCAACAGTTTAAAGACCTTCTAAATGCCAGTTTTCCATTTGCAGCAAACCAGAAAAGCCTGTAAGGATGAAGACATTGAACCACAACTTTTCTGGATAATTATTTATTGACTAGCCTTGACTCTTAATATCAATGCATCCTGTCTTCTGAGAAGATTCAAGAAATAATTTTGGATTATAATGTATAACCTAGGAGCACCTTATTCCAGCCCAGATCCCTGTAGTGTCTACTCAGAAAACATTTAAATGTTATTCTTTTTAGGGGTGCAATTTAGCATATTTTTTGACATCAAGAGAAAACGATTTTTCATAATCTATGGATCTCATGATTTTCCTGAAAAATCTGCACTCCAATGGCCCAAAAATCATTGAACTTTTGAAGCCACAGTTGTGGGTTATAGGGTTTTCTTAAAGCATCGACATTATTAAAGTTTATTAAAAATATTTTTCAACATAACATTGGTTTAAGCAATTTTATTCTAATATTAATGTGACAGCACGATGAAAAGTATTAGTCTGCTTCTGATAATCCCTCACTTTTTTTTTTCTAACATTACACATCAAATCCCTGATTATCAACAGACATAACATGAGGAAAACTATTTTTTAAGTGCTTACCAATGAGAAAACAAAAAAGTAATGAAAAAGCCTTTGCTTTAGTTATCAAAAATATGCTCAAAATATTGGCAAGCTGTATGTCCTGTAAACACCAATGACTTGACTGGAATTCTTAAATCCTTCCAAACTTCCCCCTAGCCAAATATATTCCAGTTTTACAGGTCTGCTCATTTGGAGCAGCTTCCTGAATATGTCTTGACAGTACATTTCTGCCAGTCATAAGAAGCAATTCAGCTGGAAAATCTCCCAAACATGATGCAGGTCTACATCCCACAGTTCCAGTTCAATCTTAAACAGACCTTCAGAGATGTTTTATAAGCTAACATTAAAAGAGTAACCTGCTAAGTAACAACATTAACTCAAAAAAAGATGATCATCCAGAAAAATATTTCTTTTCAGTTCTGAATCACCTTCCTCCAGTATGATGAAGTCTAGCACAGCTTCTCATACAAAATCCAATTTAACAGAATATTCAGCATCCTCCAGTCCATGAACAATTTGTTTCAGCAACTTTACAGACAATGCCCCAATAGTAAGTCTGTTAAATTCTACACACACCTGAAGAGCTTTATCACTTATACACATTTTTAAGGAGGGCAGGAAGAAAAGTGCTTTCTAAAAACTGCATTGATAAGGTAGCTATGGCACAAAAGCACTCATTTAGATACTATTATGAGCATTCATTTTACTTCTCCTTGGTTTTTGGATTAGGTATTAGGAAAAAATTCTTCCCTGTGAGAGGGGTGAGGCCCTGGCACAGTGCCCAGAGAAGCTGTGGCTGCCCCATTCCTGGATGTGTTTGAGACTGAGCTAGATGGTGCTTGGAGCAGTCTCATCTAGTGGGAGTTGTCCCAGCCAATGGCAGGGGATTGGAACCAGATGGACGTTAAGGTCCCTTCCAAACCAAACCATTCCAAGATTCTACAATTCCCTTATGCAGATTATTTGCATTGAGCTAACCCATACCACACTTTTCCTCCTCTGAGGCCCCTGAGCACCAACCCCAGCACAGAAGGGACCAGCCCCCAGCTGGGTGCACCCACAGCTGTGCACTGTTACCGTAAGGAATTCCAAGGCGCTCCTGCTCCTTCCTGTAGCCTTCCAGTGCTGCCGCCCACCGCGTCACCTGCTCCGAGGTCTCATCTGAAATTGTTGCAATATGTTTTGTGCCATCCAAGGTTATCACTTGAGCTTCCTCAACAAGGTGAGCTTCAGCCTCTGCATGATGAGCATCTGGATCAATCACAACCTCCACGGTCTCCACAGGCTTCACGATTTCCAGGATGTTCAACTTGGGCTCCATCCCTAAGCATGGAAACATCACAAAACTTAGAGACAATAATGCAAATGTGACAAAAACAAAAACATTGTTTTAAAGCTTTCTGATTAGTAGGGCTAGCAAACTCAAGAAAGAAGAAGGACTAGCAAACTCAGGAAAGAAGCAGGACACAGGAGTATCATCAAATTTCTGTGAGTGTCCTAAATTAAAATAACATACTCTATTATAGAGCATATATTTTAGTAAGGTGAATAACAAAGCTGTCCCTCCTTCTTCCCCCAGTATTTCAGCTTCTTGTTCTATTTAAGTGATCTATTTCACAGATCTTGAACAGAATGGTTCAGCATGTAAGCATAAAGTACAGTAATTTGGTCAGTAAGAAATATACCATATAAAAAACTCCTAAAAAATAGAAAAAGCAAACTCCAAAAGGACCCAGAACATATCCAGCTATACTCCAACCATAAGGCATTTCTTTCAGCATTTACAATACTTCCCTGATATCTCTGGGGTCTACACAAAGCAGTTAACATTTTCTTTCAGTACTCTGAAGCAGGCAGTGTGTCAAACAGCAAGTTAAAAAAAAAACCCTAGAAAATTCTTCTCATCTTAGGCTTAATCAGCTATTAATGTTTTGGCTTTTTGTCTATCATTTCAGGTATTAGATCATGGAGCTAACAAGATATGTCTGCATCTATTCTGCAGCAAGAAAGGACAAATCACTAATGCTTTGTATCACCACCTTCTCTGTTGTCTTCTGAGGTGTTTTGTCCAGCTAGTGCCTCACCAATTTTCATACAATGTACAGAAGATTTTTCAAAATTATTTCAATTTTTCATTATAATACCAACAACTACACTCATTTTAAGAGATTTTTATCAAACATATTTTCACATAAAAAAGAATCCTTACAATTCTATTTTATCAGGAGTTGGAAAACCTTGACTATGGTTAGGCTGATGAAAGCTGGATTCACAGAACATCATATGGCCAGAGTAACTTCAGTATCTTGTACCATAAAGATATTATTTGTATCCTTCCTGTCTGATCTATATTAAAGCACAGCATGAGATAGTTCTGCAGGTAACAGCCTTAAATGCTAAATATACAATCCAGTCATAGTTTGTAAGGGAAAACAAATGGAGCATGTACTGTATTACAGGTAAGAAAAAACAAGTCTTATTCAGACAACTATTCCTCTAGATTTTAATAGGCATTCAGCTTGAAAAAAATATTAGAAAGGGATCAAATACTATAAAGACCCAAGAGTACAAAACTCAGCAATGTGAAATCAAGGAGGTGAAAACAGATGTTGACAACCAGTAAGTGTTGATTAGATGAAGAAACAAATATGAAGAAAAAGGAAACAAATACCTTACTTAGGAGAATGTTTTATCTAGGCCATGAAAAATTAATATGCACAACATAGGCTTCTTTCAAAATAATACAAAAATGGGTAAGGGAAGCTACTAAGGGTTAAGATTCTATTTTTGATCCTCAAAAAAGAAAGTAAAGGAAAAAGAGATACAGTTCATTATTGCTCAGTAAAATAATTCACTGTGTGTCATAAAACGACATGTCAAAAGAACTTTGTGCTTCATCCACAATAAAAACATGGAGATCAAAGCAATGAGTCTCTGTAGAGGAAACATCTTGTAAGTAAAAATGTGAATTAACAACCTGCCATCTAACTTACTGCAAAACTAGAACAACATTAATTCCCTGGGTTTGCCTGCATCTCTCCTCACATCTCTTCTACCTTTGCCTATCCATAAGAGTCTTACCAGTAAAATGAAAAAATACAAATGGTATTTTATCTGCTGTAGAATGAAATGCTTTAAAATAACTAACACTCAAGTACAACTATAGAAGAAGAAGTATTTTTCACCTGTTATCTCTGAATTTAAAGCCAGCTCATCAAAATTTGGTAACCATTTGAACTGACATAGCAGCTTTTCTTTCAAGAAATAAGAGAGTCCAATCTACCACAAGGATTAGCATCACTGATTACTCTTAGGTGAATTCTATACATTACGTAAGTGAGGGGAAAATGAACATAAGTGAACTGAGAATCTCAAAACCTCTTTCATGCAAGTAAAATAAGAGGATGGAGTTAGAAGCCGTTTTTTCCCATCTGACTCAAAGGGGTACTATGGTCAAGAGTAACAAGTCCATATTCCTGTTAGTAATTCAAGTATCTTCCTTTTGTTCATATGCATGCTATTTGTTTTCTGATATTCTCCCCTGCCATATTTTACATGCCTTAACAAACAAGCATCTTATGAGTTGCTAAAGTATCAAGGCCTGAAAAACAAGAAGTGTTACCGAGAAGTGTTCCAAAGTGACAGAAGTACTTAACATTCAAGTGTTTTTTTTTAAGATGGGAGGCAGGGAGCAGGGAAAGGAGAGAGAAGAGAGAGAGATGGTGTGATGACATGGAGCAAGAAGCTCCTTGTGTTATGTGATCATGAACCTCAGTTTTACATTAAGGCAAAAAAGGAAACAGGAAGAACATTGTGGCGGAAATCGGAAACACCAATTTCATGTAGTGAGTTTGGTTTGCCAATTGGAGATTTCACCAATTTTGAGATTTCCCAGGTGGCACACCAAGGAGTGTGGTAGGTTCAGCACTGGCTAACCACCAATGCACTCACTTCCTGCTGGGAAGTAGGATTAGGAGAAAGGCAAAGCAGGCTCAAAACTTTAAAAGGGTATAAAGAAAAATTTATTAATAATAACTGCAAGAAAGAGTAGCAAGAATCAGAATAAAACCTTCAGAACACTTCTCCTCCCTCACAACCTTTTCTTTCACACTGACAATGTAAAGAAACAAAACCTAAAATTTCAGTCAGT
>JAHXMQ010012338.1:8009638-8072373 GCA_020466415.1 Ammodramus savannarum pratensis | reverse complement strand
TCTGCACAGGCTGCAGGGCTGTCCCTGCTCTCAGCTGCTTCATCTTGTGTGGTGGCCATGCTGGGGGAAGGGGACCTGGTGGCAAGATCTCCACAGCCATGGCCTGGCCTGCTCCATCCAGGGCTCCACAGCCTTCTCTGCCTTCCTGCCTGGCAGCTGCTGGGCAGCTGGGCAGGACAGGGCTTGGTGAGCCCCCCAGACCCCAGAGAGGGGCCTGACCCCATGGCAGAGCCTGCCTGGCCTGGCTCATGGCACTCCCTCCCCTGCCTGGCAGCCAATGGCAGGGGGCCTCATCATGGGGAAGGGTCCCAGCCCCGTGGCCAGGACTGCCCAGCCCCAGCCTGGCTGAGACAGGGAACCAGGGCGTGTTACCTCTTTGCAAAGAAGAAGAGAAAGAGGAAGTTCCCACACTTCTTTCATCTTTAACATGTGTTTTTCACAGAGGTGTGTCCAGCTTTCCAGTGGCTGGAAGCTTTGCATCACTTCTCTAAATGTCTCCCGTGCAAAACCATGACAAACGTGAAAGTTAATAGTAAAGATATTCATCACTCACATCCTTCTGAAAATGGAAGTCTGAGCATTGAACACTAGAATTTACTGGGCATGAATTAAGAGCAGCTATTCTAGTTCCCTGAAGGATATTTCCATTCTATTTTATAAGTAGAAAGGTAGTACACTTCCCATTACATGTGGGGAACTAAGGACTAGTCACTTGCCACTCAGCATTAAATGCAAATTGTCTTACTGTTAATACAAAGCAGAAAAGTTTTCCTCTGTTTAATCTACAATGAAGCCAAAAGGAAACAAAAAGTGCACTCCAAATTTTGCTCATCTACTTTGCTGATGTAACTCAAACCAGAAAACTAAACAACTCCAGTATGAACTTGTCTCAGTTTAAAAATACAGAAATAAACAGTTGTAGCTGTTCCCACAGCCCAATATGTACATTGACTATAAAGAGTGGTGGCTGTTTGGCTGACCTTCCACTCAAGACATATGGAGGGGGCAAAGCAGAAAACTAGGACAAAAAATAAAACCAGGACAAAAAGTAAAACAATGAAGCTGCTAGTTCCTGAGAATCTGACTAAGGGAAATCCTGTCATACCAGATAATACAAATAAAAACTATGCCTTAACAAATCCATACCCAACTGGTTAATGCTCCTCTTACACAATGGTTGATTCTGACTTCTCATCCAAAGAAAACAGACAATAGACAGTGATCATGGACCTTGATAAGGATTTTCAGTTAGCTACATTTACTTTCACAATGTAATTGTTCCTAAAGCACAAAACCTCACTCACCTCACAGGGATGAAACTGCCACCTATCTACACAAAAATCTTTTGCCTGTGTTGATATTTAGTCTGATATGAGTAACTACTCAACCTTGAGGAAAACCTCATACTGTAACTGATACTACTTGACTAAGAGTTGTTTGGGTTCTGGATTTGTTTAATTTTGTTACTTATGAAAACAATATGAAATTCCTTTAAAAAACACTTCAAATAGCATCAGTGCATGACATTTATTTTAATTTTACTAATTAGAAGTACAGTACACAATGAAAAAGACATTCTGAAGCTCTGTAACCATCCATTGATTTTCTGAATTTTACAGGTGGAATAGGTTAGGTTTGCTCACACGTATTTGTGCAGTATTAGTTTGTCTGTACAACAGACAAATGTAACTGCTTACCTTGCCTAGATATTACTTGTACACTGAGTTGCACTGTTCCATCTGTTTTCACTCCTTGATCAAAAAGGCTTCGATCTGGGTCCAGCTTGAGAAAAGCATTAAAAATTAAAAATACACATTAGTCTCACAGATACAATAAACTTATTCTCCTTTAAATTTTAGAAACACTGGGTGCCTGCAGCAAATTTTCCGAAGAAGCATGCAAATATTTTTAGTACTGTCTTACACATAGTACATAACAGAAAAGAATTGACTGTATTTGAAACTTGCCACTCTGTTTAAGTTATTTTTGCCTACAGGAATATTTTTTGACCTAAAATAAGTAATGCAATAGGAGGAGGTACCTCCACTACCTGAAAACTATCAACAGTTCCTTTTCTGAGTTTTTAAACACCTTAATGAAAATTTTTTATGTTTATAACAATATTCTCCTGTTGTTTCTGGAAAAGCCACAGATGTCTGATGGTAACTTCAAATAAAACACAAAACAGTTACACTGTCTAACATGTGCCAATGTCTGTAAAAATGGGGAGGGGGGATTTCTTGAGTAATGCTTTGCTACCTCTGTACCTCCATAATACAGAAACCTTCTCATTTATATTAAAAACAAGATTAGAATTATGGAACTTCGGGCAGCAATAAATGATGTGGGCTGCCTCAAGAGAAAGCAGTCTGGTCATCACCCTCATTCTTCTTTCACTTGCAAGGTGGTTTCTTAACCTCACACCAGGAACTCCAAGAATATTTTGATTGTATTCACACTGAATTAGTGTGCATATATTAAATGGTCTGATGACAATGAACCTGACATGAAATTAAACTCTTAACTGTAGTTAAGATTCCACATGAAGCATGAGTTCCACAGACAATGGAAAAAAGGGAAAAAGCATGTAAAACACTTCTCCATTACAAAGTTAAATCTTTCATAACCTTTCAATTTACCTGGATATCCTGCAGACAAATTTCATGTGCATCCAAGGAACACTGCAGTCTGGGTTCCAGCAACTTCTTAAGATTTCCAATGGGCTCACTGATGTCAATAGCCTGACTCACAAATTCTGCGGTGGTGTAGCTTTGCTCGACAATGCTTAAATAGCAAATTGATATAATAAATCATTACTTACATGTTAACAGAGCAGGTTAATAAAAGTTGGAAGTGAACTAGATAAAAAGTAATACTGACTCTGAAATCTTAATATCATGCAGTGTTGTATTGCACTGAGTAGTTTATTCAGTTATTATTTTGCACTGAGTGGTTTGTTTCGTATCACAGGGTTTGCTCTGTACACTCCCCATGTCCTGAGGTGTTTTCCCCCAGGCTGGTTCCCTTCACCCCTCTCATCAGCTGTATCCCATTGGCTGTAGTTCCTTTCCTCCCCGAGATTAAAATCTCCCACCATAAGGTACCCAGTCTCTTTCCTCGCCCAGATGCCATTTCCTCTCCCAGGCTCCCTCTTTTCTCTCCCAGAGTTGTTCTACATTAAAGCTGTAGGACTTTGGCCCTGAGAAGAAATAGTGCCTCTCGTCTTTTGCTCTTGTCCTTGTTGGTGTTGCTGTGGTCCAGAGCTCGCCAAACTGATCACCCATGAGGTGAAAACTGACAATGCAATATTAGTTTGAGTACTCTTCGTTTGAGTAGAGTCAGTTACTAAATTTGGTCTCATTAATTTTACAGTTGTGTAATTCCTCTTTTACCCTGTCACCACTAAAAAGCTCAGGTAAATACCAAGATTCAGATCACATTTTTCAAGACAGTAAGCCATGGTTAGCATACCACATGTTGTTAACTTGTATGTAGAGTAAACTAATTTCATTTGCTTTGCCTGGATTGTATTTAAAAGATATTAAAGTTAAATGCAAACACAGAAACACAGACAGGGAAAATAGAAGGGAAAAATGCTCACACTCATACACAGCAACTTTCTGTGTCTTTTCACTGGTCAATACAAAAATAATAAGCTTAACAGATAAAAGGGACAACCAGAAGGAAGTACAGCAACATGGAGCCTTGAAGGAACTATTAGTCACATGACATGGTTGTCTCACACTACAACAGTGACAATATTGGCACAAGCAATGGGAAATGTCATTGTTATGGGACATATGCTATAACAATGACCTTACACAGCCTCTTCATTTACACAGAAGAAAACCAGAATGTACACAGACATAGTCTGTAAGTGGTAAAAATACACAAGGAACTTCAAACAATAAAAAACTATTAAGTGGCTTTGAGTCAGTTCTTCAGAATAGGTTCTTAAAGAGTAGTTAACCTAACCAGCCTCAGTTCTTTCTACCTGTTGGAGACTGAAATGTTATGGTAGATGGCTTAAACATCTTTATGAAGGACTTTTGACTATTATAGCTAAAGTGGGTAACAAGAACTGCACCACCGCACCCTGAATGGGCCTCCTGACTTGAGGTCCTCAACTGCAAGTTAAGACAAATAAGATAAAGTGACCTAAGTCTGGGCTTGGGGAAAAGAATACATTCACAAGGGTGTGATAAATGATACTCACTTCTAAAAATTTTAAAAGGATACTCACTTCTAAAAAATTTAAAATTTTAAGGTTTATTAAAACCTTATCAAAAATACAACATAAGACTGAATAAAGAAAATATTACAGCACCAGGAACAAAGGATTTTTCCTACCATGGGCTCATCTACACAATGGATGCTTCACCTTTTAACCCTTTAGCCCCTCCCAAAGTTCTGTCTTTCGACTCCTTTTTCACTGTCCAGTAGTGGAGTTAACTTCTTTACATCCTGATTGGAAGTTAGGTACCACTATAATATCAAGCTGACCCTCCCAAATGTCATGACTACTCAGGTAACCCCGTGATAACAATGCAAGGGGCGGTAAAACATAACTATAAAACTTCTCTTAACATATATATAATATTTCCCTTTTGATTGTGAGAGCCAACCACTGCATTACTTATCTATCACAAAAGGATTAAGGCCAGCACCTTTGGGGTAGAAGCCCCAGCCCCAGGTTTTTCTGCTGCCAGGCTCCCACAGATCCCTACACCAAGGCAGGAAAGGAGGAGAGGTTTTGGGTGTGTGCCATGGCCTCTGGCCAGATGCAGTGAACCCCCATCCTCCACCGGGCAGACTGGCCCAGCTGTGGGGCCTGCCACCCCTGGAAGGCCACATCTGTGTGAGGGACAACTGAGGGGGTGCCATGGCTCACCAAGGGCCCCACACCAAAGGGGTGCCCAGACCTGCACCGTGTGTGATCCTACATGATGCAACAGATTGCAGTCTTGCAAGGGACAGTGCCAAACTTGTCCCCCCACCAGGAGGTACCTCTGTGTTCCCACCTGCCCAAATGTGTATTAATCCATGGCATTCTCTACTTTTCAGCAGGTACCCTCACCACCAAGGGGACCAGATGGAGGGAAGCAACAAGATATCACTGGGACCCTTGGAAGGGTGATATGCTTCCACTTAATATTTGTCACTCTCCCTGATGCCACCTCCCACCTCTATTGCTTTTCTCTTTCTTTTCTCTTTCTCTCTAGTATGAAATAAAATATATCAAATTTTTTGGTACCAACACATAACCTCATTTGGTTTTAATTAAGTTTTGGGTTATATTTCATACCTTTCTGTGTTTGATCTGTTTTATTCTGAGAGAATTAGTTTTCTTTGCTCTTCTGTGCTTAGACCGGAATGCAGCACTATCCTACACATTAACTGATGCTCTGAGCTTCCAAACACAGTGGTGAAAATTAGAAAAGAAGCATACAAAACTAAAAATCCAGGTTGAGGTAATTAAATCAGAGGGTATCCTACTTCAGTATGTACGGTTTCAATGGCCCTAACAATAGCATAGTAGATACTGAGCATCATTTCTGCCCTGTTAAAAACAAATCATTCTGTACAAATCCTGTACAACACTAAAGCAAAGGACTGGAGATACAGAAAGGTCCATCTCAATTACAGAAGGATCCACTGAAGCTGAAAGGTCTGCAGCACACACACAGACATGCTACTACAGACATGAAAATAGGAAAAGTAAAGTACTAATAACACAGCAAGAGATAACCAAAACAGTTTGGGATTTAGGTAATGAAGGTTGAGGAACATGACAGCACTGTACTGATTTCCTATAGTTGCTACATCTCAACTTCTGGAAAACCACCATTTAATTAGACAAGAAACAGAAAAACCAATTAGTCAATTAATTGCTGCCTAAGGATCCCAAAAAGCAAAGACAGTACATACCTTTCTTCAGTGCATTCCTGTTTCTCAGTTCCATCAATCTCAATTTCTATCAGCTCCTCTGCCTCCCTCTTAGTCATGGCTGCAATGTCTTAAGAACAGAGCTATGAACAGAAAATAATTTTTTGTGTAAGTCACAGACCAACAAGACTAGACAATATTTTGTGTCCTATCATACATTTTTTAAAATCAAATACCAAAGGGAGTTTACCAGGAAGGTCACAAAGGGGTTAGGCTGGGATTTCTGTTCTTTGACATATTCATATGTTAGTTACTGAGAAAACAGTGCAAATTTACAGAAAGAACTCACTACCTTGACAGATTTCTGCCAGAAATTATTCAATACAGCTAAATGCAGAGTGATGACAGTGAGAAAATATTACTGCCCACAGCAGCAGTACAGACTTAGTTAAGGCATTTAGAAGTCCCTATGGATTGAACTCCAAACTGGCAGCTGGGACTAGTGACTGCTCACTCCCTCTTCAAAGGCACTTCATGGTTGAATCTCTCAGGCCTTGCTCTATTTCCAGATCCCTGGAGGGACAGGAAAGAGGAACCCAGGCACAAAAAGCAGGTGCACAAAGAACAGGCACACAAAGAGGAAGAAAGATGGTTCTGCTGAGCACAGACACAAAGAAGGGAGATGGGTATAAAGAATAACAACATAATGTAAACACCTAAAGTCATTAAAGTTCACAGAAGCCTAAAGGGGGAAATTATTCAGTCTTCCCTATACTAGCATAAAAAGATTTCCTTCAATATTTCACATGAAGTCTAGCAGTTTGCTCCTACAGGATGATGCAGAGTTAGAAAGTGAATATAGGTTCAGATGGGACTGAACTGCCTGCCCCTTCCCTGAAGGCTGCTGAGAGACAAGAAGGCTCAAAGAGCCTGGCTTGCATGGAGGGTTCATGTGGCAGGAACACTTCAACAGCAGCACTTGTTCAAAGGAACATAAAACCTGTGGTTGATAAATGGAAGGCTCAGCCTACTGATTTCTGCTTGTTTCTACTTTTTCCTTCAACCTAACAAGCCCTAAGACTTACCAGTTAGCCAAGAAGAAAGCTGGCCTCCCCTAACATACAAGAAGGCATGTGTCAACAGAGCCTTTTCCCCATGTGACGGCCCAGGGCTACCCCAGTATCCTTTACAGTAAGGAGAGTAGTCCCCCCTGTTCTGTTTAAGATCAATCTTTTCCCTAGAACACAAGGAGTTAAGCAAGGAATGAGCCCACTGGGAAATGGGCACAAACTCTAAGAGTAGAATTGTTTGCTACCCCAGCAGGTAATTGTGAGATGGGGTGCAGCTCTGGAGTTCATACACAAAATCAGCTGATACCAAAGCCCAGTCCCTGGAGTTATCTGTGCCCCAGAGAAGCTCTGCTGTGTGCAGCACATGGTTCCCATCCACCCATATTATCCAAATTATAGACACCAACACAAAGCAGGTAACAAAGCAGACAGCTTTTACAATCATGAGCCAGTTCAGCTTTATGATGGAGACAGTGGAGCACTGAACAGGGTGGGGGAAAATCACACCAGATTTGATCTGTTTAACTTCCCTATAAACAGCCTGAAGTGAGAAAATAAAGCCAAACTGGGAGCTGTGGCTGTGCAGCATGTACCTGGCCAAACACTAGGAAGGAAACTACGCAAGATAATGGGATCAATTAATCAAAATCATTGAGACTGAACACCATGTCAACTAGACCATGGCACTAAGTGCCACATCCAGTCTTTCCTTCAGCATCTCCAGGGATGGTGATTCCAGCACCTTCCTGGGCTGCCAGTCCTCTCATTGTCCAACCTAAACCTGCCCCGGCACAGCCTAGGACTCTTCATTTCTGGTCTGCAGAGGAGCAGAGCCCACCTGGCTGCAACCTCCTGTCTGGGAATTGTAAAGAGATACAGGGTCGTCCCCGGGCCTGCTTTTCCCCGAGGTGAGGGGGACTCACTCCCCATGAGATTTGCACTCCAGACCCTTTCCCAACTCCGCTGCCTTCTCTCGACTCCCTCCAGCCCCTCTAATGTCCTTCTCGGAAAGAGTGGCCCAGAACTGGACACATCACTCTACGGGCTTCTCACCACGGCAAAGGGAGAGCCACAAGACGCCACACATCCTGCTACGTGTTCGGCCAAAACAGGGTTTTTACAAGCGGGAATAAGTTTTCACACGCCGGGGAGGCCCCGCGATCCCCGCGGCGGGAGCCCTCGATCCCTGATCCCAGGGCCTTTCCCCGCGGCCGCCAAGGCGCCACCTCCCCGTGGGCCCCGCTTCCCGCGGCGCCTCCGCGTCGTTGTTTGAACCCGAAACGGAAATGGGACCGCGGAGCCGCCGGGAGAGAAACGGAAACAAAACACGGGCCGGGCCGCGCTCACCCGCCGCCGCCGCCACCGTCCGTCCGTCCGTCCGTCCGCCCGCTCGCCAGCCGCACCGGCACGTCCCGCCGTCCGTCCGCGTCCGGGGACTCCCCCAGCTCCGGGTGCAGGACCGGCTCCGGGAGCGGGTCCGGGAGCGGGCTGCGCCAGAATCGGGGCGGCGCGCAGGCCCAGCGCGGGGAAACGCGAGACACCGCCGCGCCCCCGCACGAACTACGGCTCCCAGCAGCCCCCGCGGCTCCGGAAGGCTCTAAGCCCCTTTCCCGCAGTTGGAGGCGGCTCTGTGCGGGGACGGTGCGTGCTGGGCTCTCCCGGGGCTCTTCCCGCGCTGTCCCAGGTCCCAGGGGCGCTCAGCGGGGCCGGGCAGTGTGTGCGGGTGGGGCAGCCCCGGTGCGCGGGTGGAACGGGCGGGCGGGGGGGGCGGTGGCTCCCGGCGCGCACTGCGAGGGCGGCGGGGCCGAGCGGCGGCAGCGGCTCGGCCAAGGTGACTGAGGGCTTGGAAGTGTCGCCTTTTTTCCCACTTAAACAACGCGGAGAGCGGAATTCACGGTTTGTCTGGGTTGTTCTATCGCGGTTCCGTACGGAACGGGTCGCGGAGCTGCAGCCGTGGGATCACGGTGCCCTCGGGTTCAGTGGTTGCTGGAATTTCCCCTCCCCCCCATGCTGTTTTAAATAACCTTTGAATACCTCTCTTTAAAGTATTGAGCTTTAAAGCTCAGCTCCAAAGTACATTTTTCTTTCTTCTTATGCATTTATCTTAATAATATCCTAAAGGATATATTTTTTCTGGTTTTAGCTCCAAGCTTTTTTTCCCCCTGCTTTTTTAATGCATTTGTTGTATCGCCGTGACTAATTTTTTTATTCTTCCTTTCGTGTTTTATTAAAGTAGTAGTGCCACCATGATCCTGCAGCAGATCTTGCGGCTTTCCTCCCTTTTCCACTCTGCCGTGTCCGTTCACCTGCGCAGGAACATTGGGCTCTCTGCCATTGCCTTCAACAGGGCAAAAGAGCTCGACCCCGTCCAGAAGCTCTTCGTGGACAAGATCAGAGAGTACAACACCAAGAGCAAGTAAGTAAAGGAAATTGTCTTAAGGGGAAAATCTGATGATTTTGACATAAAAACATCAGACCTGAAGTGTTTGATTTTTCAGAGTTTGATACTTCTGTAGGCTGGTCTGTAAATATTTTAAGGTGTGTTTTTCTGCAACATTTATGGTTTCACTAGTGGGAAAGGTTGTTCTTGCATATCTAATAGAAAATAGCAATTTTTTTCCCCTTAAAAAAGGAAAAAATCTGATGCCATTCTTTCTTGGGCAGTTAAGGTCTCTCGCACTCTGCATGAATGTACTGGTGTGTTAATTTTTACCCATCTACATGCTCTGTAAATAGGGGGGGAAAGCTAAACAAACCACCCTTTCTTTTGGTTTTTTTTTTTTTTTTTTTCTGGGGAAAGCAGTTATTCTGTAGTCTTGTTGCCAGAAGCCGAATGGAAATAGCCTCCAAAACCAATTAAGAATTAATGGAATTATCAGGGTAGTCCATTTACTTAACTGCTTAAGTTAATAAGCAGTTCCTTCAAATGGAATCTTAGATTCTTGTAATGTTTGGATGAACTGCTGACCAGGAAAAGAAAACTATAGTAATTCTGTGTAATTTATTCTTGGGAAGTATTCCTGGAAAGGAATTAATATGCTTCCTAGCTTTACTGGTAGAAGATGTGTCTATCCCTACCTACAAACCCATCTGTGGAGGGAAGGAGATACTTGGTGATTTTTACCAATTCTAAGCATGGATCCTGTGCTGGTACAACTGAGTGCTGGCAATCTAAAGAGTTACTGTTTTGGATATCTGATGCTTGAATGCCAAGAAGGTCCTGTTGTGGAGGAGATTTTTGCTTCTTTAGCATTCAAAATGCATTTTCTTGGTAAGAACAGTTAAGCTTTACTAACTGAGATAACTAGTTCAGAGAGAGAAGAAGTGCAAATCACAGTTTTGATAGGAAATCACACCTGGAACATACAAAACTAAAAGCCTGAGAGCTTCCATACTCATCAGTGGTGTTGCCTAGTAAGACCACCTCTTGTCTCAAAAGGCTTGGATTTTCATCCCTGATAGCTGGATTTTCCTCACTGACAGCAGAAAACCTTTACCCTTAGAACCTCGTTTTCTTGTAAGGTAAGGAAGCCCTAAGGTGTCATATATTGAGTTTTGGAAGTATTTTAAATTGTTGCCTTTGGCTGGCTGTTAGAAAGCTTTAATTTATAAATGAGCTTGAAAACATAGAATTTTAAATGTGAAATATTAGAACTGAGTTGTTAATCACAACTTTTAATGTTTATTAGGCAAGCTGGAGGGCCTGTTGATGCAGGACCTGAGTTTCAAAAAGATATGAATGAATCCCTTGCAAGACTCCAGCGGGCGTATGGTGAAGGAGATCTCACCAAGTTTCCAGAATTTAAGTTTGAGGGTAAGTTAACAATCTTCCTGAATTCCAATTGCAAGTAGAGACATGTTCACTCAGAGGTTTCTTAAATTCCCCTTTATTTTATATTTGTACCATTAATTTTGTGTAAAATGCCCTCTGGGAATCTTACGCTTTTGCACAGTTCACATCTGTTTTCATGTGACTCCTGTTTTGATTATTTGCCTTTTCTAGCAGGGATGTGGTCTTCATTATGCTAATGATTAACAAAACTTGCAGTCAGAACAGGCTATCTTAATTGTCCTTCTGACACCCTAAAGAAAGAGCTCAAATAGAAATAGCCTAGGGTCTGTCCTTTTCTCATCTTGCCAGAAAGATCTGTAATGTGAATATCAGTTAGTCTTAACATCATCCAGACTGTGACTTTCTTGATTTTGTAAGCTCCTCTGGAAGCCACTAATTTCAGAAAATTAACATAGGATTTAACTTCCTTACTTACGAATATTTTGTGGCTAAATTATATTAAACTCTTCAGCTATTTTTTTAACTGCTCTAAGTTTGTTTTAGTGTGGAAGGGAAAGGGCAGACAGCATGAGGCTTGGTGGGGATCTGGCAGCCAGCCAAGGCCAAGCAACCATAGTAAGCAGCTTGTAGTTCTGATCAGATGGTCTGGGAATTCTAATTTAGACTTGGAACGCACCTGAAAATGTTTTGGATTTTGGTAGTATTTCATTGGGTAAAGTTGGTGTCAGGTTGTTACTTGTGCAGATAAAACAGAATACCTGTAAAGTAGGATCTATGGTTTTTCTGTTTCATTTTTCCACAATTTTAGGGATATATTTTCACTACATTCAGTTTTATTTCTGTGTCATATGTGAAACTATGCATATTAAAATTTTACTTGTTTTTGTAAGGAAAAGGAATTTTTGTGACCATAGGAACAGAGCAAAGCACAGACACAACATGACTTTGTTCTTTTGCCACTGTTGCCTATCCTTGATCTAATTTCAATTAGGTTTCAAATTGTAATTAATATGAGTAATTATATGAGTAGGAACATCAATTTTTTTACCTTAGGGATGCTTTCTGTAAGCTGACCCTTGCCTCTCAGACTTTGTATTAAAGACAGAAGGCTTAGTAACCTAAGTGCCCAAAGCCCTAACCTTGGTGAGCCTGTACCTTTCACATCAAGAACTCCTTGGTCAGTGTTTGCACTGAGAGCATCTTGCTGAGTTGAGTTGAAATTGGGTGCTCCTCTCTGTTAGTAAACACTGATGATACACTAATGAAAGGGAGAGAAGAGAGATTACTTGTTCTTAGAGCTGTGTTGGAAATACTCGTCCAGTAATGTTCTGGTTGATTTCTTCAGTTTCTCTGCTGTCTTCTCCCCTCTCCCAGGTGTCACTAAGAGCTGTTTAGGCAGAACATTACTGAGGCTTAGTCTTTATACATAACTCCTGCAAGGTGAAAAAGACCTATCTCCATCCTACTTATTGTTTACTGCTGCCCACATTTAAGCAGTCAGTGGAGATGTAGACTGCAATGTACTGCCTTAGCTTGCCAATCCAATGGTTACTTTTCTGTGAATTACAAATTAATTGTGGTGTTTGAAGATGAAATAAAAAAAGACTAATAGGAATTTTCTCTCTCCCATTCCTCCTGTAGAGCCCAAGTTTGAGGAGACTCCAAAGTGATCTCTGCAGCTTGTACACCAAACAGCAGTGTACAGCCATGGAGTTGCTGATCATGGCACTGGTTGTAATTTAATAAATGTAGTACTTCAATTTGATTTCAGTGGTGTGAAGAAGCTCTTAATTGCATGGTGAGTGTAGCTAGCTGTGATCAACTCTTACATGACAGAGGTAGTGCTGCTCAGTGTTAACTGCAAAACTCCTTTGTGTGCTGTGTTTTAATGCTTAGATACTATAACACTTGTAATGATACACCAGGAAGGAACTATTTGTTCTGTTGAGCTTATCCAAAAAGCTTCTGCAGAAAAAAAAAATCATGAACTGTAAGTCTGTAGCAAAGCCCTACAGCAGTGATGGAGGCGCATAGTCAAAAGCATAGGCACAAATTCCCCAATTCTACACTGCATCAATGAACACAAAGGTGAAGTTCATCCTCCAGAAGAAAAGGAAATCTGCTAAAGAGGTTGTAAGGTTTGAATTTCTGCAACTGAACTATTGACACAAACACTTTATCTTCTGAGGAGCTATTTATTTATAATTATATCTGAGAAACTACATAAACACTTTAGCAGTTAGTCTTCAGTTTGAATTGTATTGATGTGATTTTTCTTCAGAATGAAACTACATACGCAGTCCACAGAGAGAGAGAGAGACTTCCACATTAAACACTAAAACACTGCTTGAGCTTTTATTACAGGAAGATTTATTTTGTCAGCATAGAGAGTTTACTGCTACTTGCTTTGAAATTGTATCACATTTGCCAAAGTCATCTCTTAAGTCCTAGTACATCAGAATTGCAGGAGAAATTGAGCCTTTTGACAATGGTTGAGACACAAGTAGTGAGATCACCTATGAAAGTTATTTGAATAGATAGTTCTAAGCTGCAAGAGTGAATCTTGTATTGCTGCATGTACGTATGAACAAAATGAGAAACTTTCACACAGAACTAAGTTGAATATACAAGTTAATTTGTCTTCAAGTTTATTTGGGAGTTGGTTTTTTTGAAATGCTATCACAGCTAGGTTGACTAAATGTTGGCAGTTTGTATTTTCAGCATGTAAGACATGGAAACAATATTTACAGAGCAGAGACCCAAAGATCCCTTGATGTGGTTTAACCCCAGCCAGCATGCTGCTAAGCATCCCATAGCCTCTGGCTCACTCCCTGTCCCTTCCCCCTACTGTAGGGAAGGAAATTAGAAATAAAATTTGTGGGTTGAGATAAAGCACTTAAATAACTGAACCAAAGTAATAATATGGGAAAAAGAGAGAAAACCTCAGAAGCACAAGTGATGCAGTGCTCATCACCACTCACTGACTGATGCCCAGCCTGTTCCCCAGCAGCAAATGGCCCCTCCCAGCCAACTTCCCCCCAGTTTAAATACTGGGCATGATGTTATATCCCTTTGTTCAGATCAGGGTCCTGGCCCTGTTCCCTTGTGGCTTGAGCACCTTCTCACTGGCAAAGCATCAGATGCTGGAAAGTCTTTGATTCAGGGTAAGTACTGCTGAGCAACAACTGAAACATTATTGTATTACTGATATTATTCTAAGACTAATTAAAAAAAACCCAGCTCTGTACCAGCTACTAGGAAGAAAATTAACTCCCAGCTGAAACCAGAGAAGTATCAGCTGCTTATTCCATACCATTTATGTCATGCCAGATTCCTCACTTCCCGATATACCAGCACCTTTCCCGTCTTTTTGTAGATGCACACGCAGATAGGATTTACTTAATCTATAGACAATCCCTGTAGAAGTCTATTGAATTCATTCAGTCCATGGCTTTTGGCTTATACAGTCATGACCTGTGAGTGTCATGAACAGTCTTTCAGGGCAGGAAAGAGGGGGTCTGGTGTTGGATTGGTGCGTGTTGAAGCCAGTTCTGATTCTGTCACTGCTCTGCTTGTCCTGTTACATCAAAGTTCATTCTTAATATGGCAGTTGAAGGGGAGCTGAGTTCACATCCCCAAAGCTGGAGGGGTGGAGACAGGCACCATGAGGTGCCCAGTGCAATTGTGGGCATGCAGCTGACGTAGAAGTGCTAATAAACAGCATTTCACAGCAATTAACATCACACAATGCACTGGCTATTCAATGAAACCAATGGACAAACCAGACTTGTGGATCCTTCCATCTTAACAAGCATGCCCAAGTCCTTGAGCAAAAACAATCCCACAGATGAGTTTGCCTTTGCCCAAGGCAGGAACAGCCCAGACTGTCTTCTGCAGCACAGTTTTCATGTGCACTACAGGAACTTTATTCTCTTCTGCAGTAGAAGTTTTGATTGGGTAGGGCCAGCCCACTTGGCAGATCTTCTAGTGCTGACTCACCAGGTGGCCTTTGCCAATGTGCACCCCAATGTTTGAAGGTTCTCCCTGGCCATTGCTCTCAGTGTAGTCTAACAGTCCATTGGATCAGGTGGTTTTCTCAGCTGGTGCATGATACAATATACCCACTAAATGCCATGTTCCTTTGTCCAAGCATCTGTGAGTGTTTTCCAAGTATTTCCAGTTTATTCTGTTGAAAAGCTGTTGCTTGGGGCCCCATGTGAAATCATTCTTCTGAATCACTTGGTAAAGAGGGCTTACAATCAGACTAGTTCGGAATATGCATTTTCAAAAAACCCACATCTAAGCTTACATTTTGAAGAAACTGATTAGAATTTCTTCCCATAGGATCAGGAATAAATTCAGCCCTTCCACTCTGCCTGGGAAACCATCCACTGGAGATGGGAGTAGCAGCTTTCCTAGAAGAAACCCCATTTGGGATTATTTTCCTTACAATTCATGTCTCTAGGGTCATGGTAGGTCTCCCATCCCAACTCTTCATCCCTTCTCTGCGGTCTCTGAGCTAAACCCACAGGGTATCCCATGGCATGTACCTTCCATATCCTTCCCCTTGAGCCAACATTTACTGTCATTAGCCTGGGTCAGTAGAGGTGAGGGATAGAACATAACCTCTTTAAACTGTTGAAACGCCTGGGACAGTTTACCATAATTTCTTCACAGATGAGAGAGGAAGAGAGGTTGTCTTCAAATTCCCAGAGATGGCAAGCCACTGTATCCACAGATAGTGGTGTGATGTCTGCTCACATTAACGTTGCCAGTGGGTTGGGTGTGTGCTCTTAGTACACTCTACAAACTTCCACCTCAAAGGAATTGGTCTGGATCTGTAGGGAACCTTGTATTGTCCAGGTGAAAATAAATCTCTAGCATGGCTGATTCCCTCAAGCATTGGATATCTTTCCACTTGCGTGGTGACATGTAGTGTCATTCCTGTAAGGATACCTTTCCTTCAGGCTTGACAGGAGTCGCTTCCAGAGGTTGGGGACTTGTGTCTCTCTTGCAATCACCTTGTCAATGCTTGCTTTCTTAGAAAGTGATTCCTTCCCTCTAGTTCCAGCCCATTAGTCCCATTATCCCAGCACTGCAACAGCTAGGTGGTAGGATCAGGACAACAGCTGAAATATTTATGTATATCCTGCATCTCACTCAGGAATAAGGATTGAGTGGTTGCCTCTTGTTGGCCTGTTACTGAAGTTTGTGTAGGTACAGTACATATCAGTGGGGTTTCAATTGTCACAGATAATTTCCTAACCCTAAATAAGACCTGAACTAAATGCAACAACATACTGATTGTTACCAAAAGGACCAGGTTGGATTCAAGGGTAGTCACAGGATATGCAAAGTCTTTAAAATTCTCAAATGCTATTGTAATCATCCTGAGGGGAAGGAAGGTGTTTTTCCCATGGGTTGGCTCTCTGAGGGTAAAAGGCAGTAGATGTAACTGTGGATAGTTTCCAGCAGATGGCTCCCAAAGGACAGAGGGGACACACACCACACAGGCTCATGTCATTCCATCATTTCACAAGCCAGTACAACACAGAACAACACAGTGATAACCTTAGCCCAGGCCTACAGCAAATTAATCAATATGGTGACCAGCAACTATTAAACCAATACAATAAAGGCTTATAACAAACTTGTTTTAAGATGCTCTAGTCAGATCTGGTTTTATCTCAACCTTTTGAGTCCCACATTGGGTGCCAAACAGAACTGCCAGCAGCTCAGTCAGTAGCTCAGCCTCATGCGGCTGCTTGCTCATTGTCCCCACCCCAGCCCAGTGGGAGAACTGGGGAAAAAAAAGTAAAACTGGTGGGTTAAGAAAACAACAGTTTAATAATTGAAACAAAGAGTAAAGTAAAATAAAATACTAATAATACTAATTATTATAAAAACAAGAATACTATTAATTGTAGTGAAAAGGAGAGAGAGGAGTAAAGCCCAAAAAAGGCAAGTGATGCACAACAGTTTCTCACCAGCCACAGACTGATGACCAGCCTGCCCCCCAGCAGCAGCTGGCTCCTCCTGGCTAACTTCCCCAGTTTAAATACTGGGAGTGATGTTCTGGTGTGGAGGCAGTCACCAAGCACCAAGCCTGTTTGAGTTCCAGAAGTGTTTGGACAACATGACAGGCACATGGTGTGATTCTTGGGGTGTCCTGTGCAGGGCCAGGAGCTGGACTTCATGATCCTGATGAACTTCATGATCATTCCAACTGAACTTATTTGATGATTCTGTGATTCTATGCATATCCCTTTGGACACCTCAGATCAGCTGTCCCAGCTGTGCCCTCTCCCTGCTTCTTTTGCACCTCCTCACTGGAAGACCACGGGAATCTGAGGACTCTTGACTTGGAGTAAGCACTACTCAGCAGCAACTAAAACATCAGTGTGTTATCAACTTTATTCTGATATTAAATCCAAAACACAGCTACTATGAAGAAAATTACCCCAGCTGAAACCAGGACATTGATACTTTTGTATAACAAGTAGTAATTTGATGTCCCTCACAGAGGCTGAAATCTTCTAAATAACAAAGGACTTGGTGTGCTTGAAATCCTAAATGAAGCAAACAAGGTTACAGTAAATAAGTTTAAAGATTTTCAGCAGGTTAATATTAGTGTACATTTCAAAAGAAACTAAGGCACTGAACTTGACAAGAAATGCGTCTGATGTACTGTTCTGAGGTGTACAAAATGGACTCTGCAAAGAAGTAGCAACCTATTCATAAATACAGGTATCAAACAGCTCTGTTCAGAGCATCAGATTTTTAAGTGCATTAACAATGATAAACAGATACCATAGCTCTTCAAAATTTTATCTTTCTCACTCAGAGCAAACAGTTGGTTTCAGAAAGTTTCTTATATACATACTAGGTCAAGGATTAAGCTTATGCAATTTAGTATGTTCTGTTTTGATTAAGAAAATGGGTGGTGTTCAGGGATCTTTTAAGGTTACATCAGTATTACTCATGCTACTTTAACTCCTCTTGTCCTTAAACTGTAGATAGTGATATTAAGTCACTCCTAGTTGAAGTTTTACATAAAACTCTATTCCTTTTACACCAATCTGAAAAGCTGGAACTGTGTAGATGTAGCAAAAGCCCTTTGAGCTGACTCAAGGAAGTGGGGGTGGAAGTAGTAAATTCAGGTTCCATATTTCAAGTCTTTTGACCCACATTATTCTTAGAAGAGTTAGGGCCCAATCTTTCTCTCACTGCTGTCTTGGACTGTGTCTCAGTTAATTAATCAATATGTACAAGAAGATGCAAAGTATGGAGCAAAGTGTTGCACTTAAGACCATGCAATAGGAAGCTGTAAATGCAGATAAAGTGTTGCCAGGTACGGGCACAGCAGGAGTGAGGAGTTTGTGTACACGTGGAAAGACATTACAGATCTAAGGAACTTTGAAGATATCTAAAGCTTTTAAAACACACTAGTGAACACAAAAGACTTGCCTTTTCACTTGTAGATTGATAGTTTGTCTTCTTTCTGTTAACAGAGCAGGAAAGGAATACAGGTTAAAAAGTGACTTTTCTGGTGTTGGGTTTACCCCTTTGGGAGCCTAAAATATGAATGCATTTTTCCAGATTTCTAGCAGTCCTCAGGGATTTTTCCCCTCCTCTCAGAAAAAAAAACTTACAATAACAAATCCATTGAATACTTTTAGATAGCAGTCATTATCTCATAAACCACTGCCAAACAGCTTCTCTAGCTTGTCTTTCCAACTCTTCCAATTAGACTTTTTGTCTAGTTCATGGCCAGAACTAAAATAGCTTGGGGGAATTCTGACTTGCCACTAAGAAATTTTAGTGAAATAAATCCATATCAAAGGAATAGACCAGGCACTGTCAGAAAGTTTCTACCAGTTATATTTTTACAAAACACTTCCTGAAATAACTTGAAGATATGGATATGAGAGCAGTTCAATTTGGTTCTGATAGTTTTTGGTCTAGTTTGAAGAGAAGACACATGAATAGCTGAGTTAGAAGTGTAAGCTGTAATTATGTAAAAAGACACATCTCTGTGTATTTACCACAGTAATGTAATGATTCACTTTCTGACCAGCACACTGGTTTCTATTAAGGAAACCAGCTAGTGTGTAGGATCAGGTTTATCTCAGCATCAAGAAAGCTATTGCACAAAAATCATGTTAGAAAGGCTGTAAAACTAGAGTTACTAAATCATCTGAAATGTAAATGAGGTTTGCAGTGATTTATGTACTGCTTGCATACTTACTGGGAAGAACTTTCCTCTGAAAAAGAAAGGAAAAAAAAGAATTAGCACAAGAACAGTTTTCCTTAGCTGTTTTAAAGTTCTTTGAAATAGTTATTTCTAGAATATTCAGCTCTTCAGTTTCTAGAAGGAGTTTCTGAACCAAATGTCTCTTTTTGGTCTAGTGAGTTTAGGCAGAAGAAAGATTAAGTTTCAAGGGTAAATGAAGCCTCAAGTAAACTGTAACGAGCTGCTCTGCAGCCTCTGGTAATTTCAGGCAGCTGACCTTTTCAGACCCAGTGTTTGGCATCTATTGTTGCTGTGCTCAAGCCTATAGGTACCAGTGTAAAGGGCTGCTGAATGTCAAGCTTTATGCAGTAATCCCTAAAAGCAAACTTTTTCCATGACCCAGAGGAAGAAGACAGTTAATTTAGTTTCCCTTTCACCAGAACATAGTTGGTCAGGCACTGTTGACTAAAACAGGATTAATTTTATTTTGCCTATTTTGCCTTTCTTAGGCATTCCTTATCAAAATTAGGGTGGAGAGGTTCCAAGAACCAGAATCAGGCTCATTGCTTTCCCTAGGTTTTTGTTTGGTAGCCTTAGCACAAACATCTCCATGCCATTTTCAAAGTACCTTTTGCAGTAGATGTTGGCAGAATAAAAATGTCTGCACAAAATATTGCTGTTTTAATGCTCTCCAGCTTCAGTACCATTGAGTCAGAACCATCATGGAAAGGAGGGCATCATCAGAATAATAAAATTATGGAATGGTTTGGGTCGGAAGGGACCTTAAAGACCATCTGGTTCCAACTCCCTGCCATAAGCAGGGACACTTTCCACTAGATCTGGTTGCTCAGGACTCCCTCCAACCTGTGCTTGAACACTTCTAGGGATGGGACACCCACAGCTTCTTTAGGCAAGAGGAAGTGTTATGGAAACACTGCTAAATAAAGACATTTTTTGACTCAAGGAAAGAGTGATTTTATTCTACTTACTTGCAAAGTAGCCCTTTTTTTGGGCATAGAATACTCCAAGGCCACACAGCACCATCACCAGAGCCACAATTACTACAGCCACAATGATACCGCTTACATTAAGGTCATCTGTAATTATAAAACAGAAGTCCTATGTTCTAAATTGTAAAAATTTCCACTGGCTGGATTTTTCCCTAATTACCACAGGCATTTTTGTATCTATAGGTGATATAGATACAAAAATATCTATATATTTGGCTTTGACCCAAGATGTATAAGTTAATTAGTAACAGTTAGATGTATTTAAGCAGTAAAAAGCACTAATGTGCCACAGCCACTTCAACACAAGTGCTTGGTACACATCAACTGCTTAGTTTGGGTCAAAAGTAAGGAAAGAATAAGAAGGACCAAGGGATACATATTCCTTATCATATCTACCCCAGATAAGTATTACCCAAGTCATATGTCTCTGAGGAAAAATGTCTTGAAATTTTTGTAAATGTTAAGCAAGTTTTTTCATATAGTTTATTTGCTTAACACAAGTGAAACAGCTGATGGCAATTGAGTTCCACTTCTAAAGAACTCTTCAAATGAGTTTTTGGAAACGCAGTGATTTTTACATTTTTAAATAGCAAGGCTTTAAAAATACAACACAATAAAGCTGAGTTGCCTGAAGTTAAACTCTACACCAGGCTACTGAAACATCTGGCCATTTTTATTTTTAAGGTGATGGCTTGACTTCAAACATGACAAGAACCACACTCATATCCTGATATACTCACTAAGAACTTCAGACTATCATACATTTTCAGAAAACCAAAATTATTAAGAAGCAAAAAAATTTTCATGGGTTTTTGTTATGTTTCCAATTATTTGGATCCCAACTTTAAGCATATAGTTGAGATTTTTTACCCCAAAACCCCACCAAATTTTTGTACAATTTAGGCTGACAGCAATTTAGGTCTTAGTGCATATTTTCACAAAGTGATTCTATCTCAGTAGCTTGAGGAACATTTGCTCATAATCCACCAAGAATGCATTAAAACCCATGACATGATTTTCAGCTAAGTTCCATGAAAGCACCATATGGAACTTTGCAGTTCCATACACTTGGACAGGATCTTCCCTGCAGCAGTTACTAGGATTTGTTACCATTTGCTTTCCTATGATATCTGCAAGAACCAGTTGTATATTTTGCAAAAAAACTCCTCACACATTTTGGGTTGTTACAGACTGTTATATTAAGATTTCCCATGAATGAATCCCAAAAGGGAGGCTGTATGTGAAGAAAACACCCCAGTGGACTGGCACACTCTTCTGTAAGCCTTCCACAAAAGCATTTGGAAATATTAAAGTTCTCATATGGCTGATGATTTTCTGTGAATTCAGCATTTAGCAACCTAAAAGCTAATTACTGTGATAAGGAACTTATTATTTCTCCTCCCCCCAAATGCCATAATCAAATAAAAATATTTAAATCAATCTGGTCTTAGATTCTTAGTTATACCATGCAATTACATAAATCTTACTGCAAGACTGTTTTCCACCATTATTTTCTTTAACACTTACCAACTTGCATTCGCTTCACTGAACATTTCTGAGATAATCCAATCCCATTGGATGCTTCACAAAAATACTCTCCGGTGTCATTCTTTGTAACTGTATTAAATAGCTGTTAAGAAAGAGTCCAAAATCATTATCAGAACAGGGGAAAAATCCTGTAAGATAGAAATTTTGACATGTCAATGTAGATTTGTTTGAAATGAAACCCAAAAATGAAACCCAAATGAAACCCAAAAAACCCTGAAGGCAAGTAAGAAATTCTGGTCCATTTCAACCTTCTAACAGCTCCCTAGTTGCATTTCCTGGTCCTTCAACTTCTGCTTGTTGCCTAAGAGGTTTCTTTAGATGGACATTTAACTCAGTGGAGTGTATGTACAAGGAAATTAATTTTAAGTGGACCAGAACTTTCCAATAATATTCACTATTTTAGATATGCTCTAGTTTCAGAATACCTGAAATCAAACAGTTTCTTCATTTTATCAAAACAACAACCCCATTAACTGATCCTTCAAAAAACTTGACACATACTACTTATGATACATTGTCAACTGAAACTTTTCAGAAGTAAAGAGTTGTTTGGGTGGTTCTCAACCCTCCAAAAATGCGCTTTGTCTTCTTCCAACAGAGAAATGCTAAACCATACTATTTATCAAGTACTACTATTGTAAAAATGAAAATGAAATGAAAATGAGACTGTAGCAGGACATCTCCTCCCACCACAGAAGAGCTTATCTGATGCTTGTTAGTTGGTGCAATAACTCAGAGCATCTTGCTCTCACATGAGCCTCACAGGAGCCTCGGTGAAGTAACTCAATCAGGACAGTTCTTCTTGTGGTGAGTTATTTCATTGCCATGGGATTGATGCTTTCAGCTGACAGTAAACATCTTGCTGTGGAAGCAGCTATGGAAAGACAAGCTGGAATTTCTGACTGACATACACTTTACAAACTGTAAAAGCTACACCACATTTTCACAAAGCTGAAATCTTCTGCACATTCCCTGGAAATGTGTGGGGTCTCCCCACCAAAGTCAGGACCCCACTTTGTGGTTCCTCTCCTGGGGGCTGAGTGTAAGGATTCTGTGTATGCTATCAGCAATTTAGTGGTAAGTTCCACTGGCTCCTAACCTATACTATTTCCTTGCTAGCTGTAGTATAGGTACCTTAATGTCATGCACTGTTTTATGTAACCTACTAGTAGTTCTTTTATTTTACACTGTGTAATAAATAACTGTTTAAGGCCTCTTGTCTGTTACTTTCTGCCAATTCAATAAGTAACTGATTTTATGGTAGACCTAACTGTCCACTCTTAAGAACTTGTAAGCCAGAGCAATTTAGGTGCAGGTCACCTAAGTAGAGCTGCTGCAAAAAAAATCTAAGCCTAAGGCAGGGCTTTTCTAAAGCTCTCACTTGATCTGTAACAGAGATTAATAGAAACTGACCTCATATCAATTCCAGTATTTCTATTTTCCTAATTATTAGACTTTTAAACTGTTTCTTTTTAGTGTATGCCATACTTCGATATTTTCAGAAGTGATTAGTAAGTTTGAGTATCCATCTGATTTCCATGATGAGCATTCAGAACATCTGAATGCTTAGTCATACTTCAGTTTCCATGTTTGATTTTGCACAAGAGTAGTGTTCTTAGAACAACTCTTTACTTCTGAAAAATCTCAGCTCCCTAAGTAGCATCAAACTCTTCTGACGGATCAGCTAATAGGGGAAGAATGAGAGAGACAGCCAGCTCTGAAGGAAAATAAAACCCAACACCACAACCCACAAAGCAAACTACAACTAAAAACTAAAATAAAGAACTAAGCTTACTTATAGTCCCAACTCATTCCCCTCTGACTTCACAGGTGCTGGATGGGAACTTGTAAATGGCACTGGATTGAAGAGATTCTGTTCTGCCCTGAGTGCTGTATTCCCCTTGAAGTGTATGAAGCTACTATTCCAAATTTTAAGGTTCTGTCAAATAGATCTCTATTGCCATACCAAAACCTCATTCTCACCTGGCACTAGTTTAACAATTGACAAGGTAAAATTTGTCATGTATTTCTAGATTCTCAGTCATCACTGCTGCAGCCTTGCACCTCACCCAGTTTGTGTGTATCATTCAATGTCTACGGCTTGTCACTGTTTTGAGGCAGAAACCACCTTCTACATTTCTCAGCACATTTCAGCATGACATTGACCTCTAACAAAAACCTTGTGAATTTTTGGATTAGACTCCTGTGGATCATTTTACTGAACAGTAAATTTCGTCCCCTTGATAACTGTCTATGACAGAGTTGGTTATTACACTTACCAGAGTGCCAGACTTTTTATTCATGGTGTAAGTAATGTTTGCTGCTCTAGCACTGCCTGTTCCTGTCTTCTCCAGCAAGGCAACACCATTCTTGTACCACTGGTACTCAGATGGAGGGGAGCCCTCAGTTTCCTTACAACTCATCTGCACAACCGTTCCTGTCATTGCGGAGCTGGGTACCTCACACACTGGAGTAGTCGGAGCAACTGGACAGTGAAATTGAACTTGTTACACAAGTACTTATACTATCCACACCTGTCAGAGTTTGAAATAGTTCATGCCTCAAACATTGATATAAAGTTTTGCCCATTATAACAATAACTGTATAAAGAAGCTATAACCAAAGAAGCCTCCCTGAAGATACCTGACTGGGACTTTGGACTGAAAGTGAGATTAAATAAAGTGAAAACTCATTCTTCAATCACCTGAAACAAGCAAGGAAAAGAATGTGAGCCAAATCCAGCCAAGAATCATCTCAGGCTTGCTTTGGGGTGAGGGAGGCCGTAGCCTGTCACTGATGGTAGAGACAGGAATGTGACACACACACAGAGATTCATGCAGCAGCAGCCAGAGTTTATTGATGTGTTCCCTCTTTGTGAGGGCTTTGAATTTCCCCTGCTTACACATATTATTGGTCAAAAGTCTTAACTCTGCCCAGCTCACTGGCCAATGATACAGGTGCATTCCTGGTTCAAAGGGATTGGCTGGGGTCCCCTTGTTTGAACTTGAATTCAGCCTATCCACTTAAAACCTGGGGACTTGTTTACTCCTTATTCTCTAAGGAGCTAGGCTGGTCAAGTTGGAATCTGTTATGGCATAATCTGTGCAGCCATAGACCATAGCTGTCACAGTAGCCCACTGACCCATTTGTTGGGAGCAGGTTTGCACAGATTTCCCCCCCAGATGAGGTGGGGGGAGGAAGTTTTGGTGTGTTGTAACCTCTGCTCAGGGGCAGGGAACCCATCCTCCCTTACACAAACTGGCCATGGAACCCCTAGCCTTGGGAAGGACACATCCATGGGACATTCACGTGGTGCCTTAATCCATCAAAGGCCCCTAAAGTGCTCCCCAGTGTCATTCCTGAAGCCTTGCACCACAGAACTGCATGTGATGCAACAAACCCAGTCTGTTGTAAGGGACAATGACGAACTCCCCCTGCCCTCCTCAGGAGGAGCCTGGATTTTCCTACCTAGCCTGACTGTATATTAACCAATCAGACTCTACGCTTTTCTTCACCACCAAGAAGACCAGCTGGAGAAGATCCTTGAAACATCACTGGGATCCGTGGAGTGGTTGTATTTTCCTTATTCTGTCCCTGTTACTCTCTGTCCCTCCCACCTATTTCTTATTTCTCTCTCTCTCCTTCTCTCATATATTTACTATTAAATAAACCCCATACTATTGTCACTGGCATTTGGTCTCGTTTGCACCTTGATTTGGGCAGGGGCATTTCTAAGAACTTTACTAATGGAATCATGACAACATGAGAGCAGGCTGACAGTCACTGTGAGAAGCTGAGCACCTGATAACTACTACATCAATGAAATGAAGTGTAGGAGAAGGGCTGGAAGGCACAACCCTGCTACTGAGAGCACAGTAAAATTTATGAGTTGCTAAAAATGAAAGAGGTGCTTACTGCCAGCCTCCCCCCACCATATGCTGTGTCATCCTCTCTCCAATCTGTTCACTTTCATCCAGCCCCAGAGAGTTTGTTTCACTTTGTTTCTTGTATGCAACCTCTTGTTCACAGACAGAGATGGGATAACTTTGAATCTGTAGTCCATCAATTGGCCCCTTCCCTACCCTAGTATTTAAAAACAGAGGTGAAGAAGAGGAAGAAAGATTTTTTGTATTAAAAGGAGTAAATTTTTGAGAGGTGAATGTCAGAAAGATTCACTGAGACATCAGCAGTCATCATAGGCACTTTATAAACCTCAGTCTGAGGACCAAAAACCAATTGGTTACTACATTCCAGTTTAAATTAAAAATGCACATTCCCCCACATAGATGCAGGAGAACTGTTTGTTCCTTCTCCTATGAAGATGAACATCTCTTTTTTGATTTTTAATATGTGAACAGAAAAGAAACTTAATTTTTTATTTTTTGGTACTTAACATTATATAGAAGAAAAATAATGGTGAAGAGGCATCTGTGGAACATTAAAAGAACAACTGACACCTTAACTAGTATTGATTGTTTTTTCTTGGTTGATTTTAAGACAAAAAGGAGAAATAAAGAAAACCAAATTAAATACTAATTCACATTAACTTTCAAAAAGGTTTGTAAGCAACACATGTGTCATTCCCCTCCCACTTTATCCTTTGGTCTTGAAGACTTCAACTTTAAATTAAGAAGCCGCATTTAAAAAAGGAAAGCTGTTGAGAAAGTAGAAGAAAGTGGGGTTACCTCATTGCTGATGCTACTCAGGAGTTCATGCATTTATAATCTTTTATGAAGAACTTAGAAACTATGCATAATTTTGAATGGTCAATTATTACTAGTTTTAATAGGACAGATATAGAATCTACAAAAGCAAGTACTTTCTTTTGTCCCTGTACAGGTAAAAAAGGAAAACTATTGGCCTCTACCACTCATCCAGTACAACAAATACCAAACCCAATGTGAGAACAATGTGCTCAGTATTCACTTTTCCATAAATTCCTTAACTGGGAAAGAAAACAAAGACCCACAAAGAACAACTGCTCCCCAGTAGGGCACCACCATCTCTCCTGTAAATAAAGTCCACTGATTGCCAGCTCTCTGGCTGGCATTGCACAAAATCTCTCTCCTTCCAAAACCAGGACGAGACTGTAGCATCTTGGAACGAACTTCTGCTTATGAATATTTGATAAGTGCTGACAGATGCTGACTTTCCAGTGCCAAACACCATGATTGTCTTATCCACATTCTCAGTCACTGAGCAACTTCAGTTTTGAGAACTGAAACTCACTTTGACTTAATAAAACCCTAGTTATGTCCCTTTCTAAAGCAAGTTTGACTTTTGCCAAGCTGTTTTGTGATGTTGTAGAATGTTCATGTGCAAGTGTGTTTATAAACCCAGCCCGAAGAAGACCCAAAAGCCCAGCAGCCACACACTGTGGGCAATCCTACCTTCAATACCCCAACATCCCAACACCCCATCATCCAGTTTCTCTAAAAAGGCTAAGTAATAAAGTTTGTACCCAATACTGTAAGAGTAATAGTAGCCTCTCCCAGGCGTTGCCCCTCTTCACTCTTGGCACTGATTTCACAGCGGTAGGTCCCAGAATCCCTTCTAGTCACGTTCCTAATTCGGATTCCTGTGTTCAGCATCTCTGCTCGGCCTCGGAGATCACCTTCAGGGAGAACAGACAGAGAGGTTTCTGCTCTTTGCTTATAGAATCATAGAATCACAGAGTGGTTTGGATTGGAAGGGACCCTGAAGATCATCTTGTTCCATCCCCACTGCCATGGGCAGCAGGGGCACCTTCCACCAGACCAGGTTGTTCCAAGCCCCATCCAACCTGGTCTGGAACATTTCCAGGGGTGGGGCACCCACAGCTTCTCTGGGCAACCTGTGCCAGTGCTTTACCATCCTCACAAGGAAGAACTTCCTTTGTATATTTCCTCTGCATATCTAACCTAAATTTCCCCTCTTTCAGCCTGAAGCAAATATCTATGGCTCATTGGCTTATTCTGAAATCATGTACAATTTATTGATATTTTGTGTCATATTGTACATGAAACTATTGCTCATTAGTTCAGTGTTAGTTACCTGTCAGCAAAGAGCAAGATGTAATCCCCTTCTCAAAACAGTATTTAGTCCAAAAAACCACCCTCGATTCAAAAAACCTCCATCTGCCATACATTATCCACTTGGAAGATGGAATGAATTTTTCTGCAGGTGTTTCAAGAAAATACATATAGCAGTAGTGAAGTAACTGAAAGACATCCTTTTCCACTAGAGACATGGCAATCACTAACTTAATTATCTTAAATAAAAAGTTGTGAGTGAGACCACAGCAGAGTATTTGACATTTTAACTTGGCAAGAAAAATTTGATGGATTTAGCAAAAACACTGTCATCAGACTTCTAACAATAAAGAAGTTTTTGTAATTCTACAGCTCATTATGAAATTACATGCACACACAAAGCATGAGTTTCAGTGTTTCTCTAAATTAAATATATGCAGAAAAAACCCAAGTTCAGCAAGGTCAACACATCTGCAAGCTCTACAAACTAACAAAATCTCTGTGCTTTTATTTTACTTCTCAGCCTTCATTTATTGTGTACAATGTAACAGAGGCCCATATGTTCTTCAACACACAAAGCTTAAGTCCTTTTCAAAACATACAAAGAGAAATTCTACTTCTGAAAAGAACACAAATAATTTATAATATACAGCTGAGTTTATATTTTATGTATATAAAAAATGCTGAATTATTCATATCTAAGCCTCCTGCTTTACAGGAGGCTTCAGAAACCTCTTTTTAGGATAGGAGTGCAGAGCTTGCAGTAGTTTAGGGGATTTTACATCCGCATGTAATTTCATTGTTGAAAAATCCCAAGAAATCTGCAGTACCATTTTTTTAGCCTTTAATTTTATTATATTTAACTTAATTAAAAGGTAACTAATAATTGATAATTTTAGAAAGAAATGCCTTTTTTTTCCCCAGAGAAGGATTCTCTTTCTCAAAACGACAGCTCTTCTATATGAACAGTTAAAAGCCTTCTTGTTCAGTCTTATTGGTGTTCTCCAAGAAAGAGTCAATAGCTATGCTAGAGAATGACAAGTTAAACCATCCCTTTGCAGTACTGTACCTGTAAATTCACTGTTGTAGTAGACAAATGAGACTCCTTGAGATTGGATTTTCTTCCACTCTATTCTTAAACTCACCCCTTTCGAAAATTTGTGTTTGCAACTAAGAATGGCCTCTAGAGGGAAGAAAAAAAATAAAGACAAAAGGGAAAATTAGAGATTTCAGTATTGTGTTGATATACATTCAGGTTCCATGGAATTCATGTTCCTCCTTCAAAAGAACTTGCACAGTCAGTAATGGCCAGATCTACTTCCCAAAGTGATGCTTCTCCAGATTTACACAAACACAGTAGGGAAAAAGAAACCAGTGATTTTCTTATACTTCAGTGGCTTTTGGGTCAAACTTCAGATGCTGGGGATTCCCATGCTGGATAGGGTTTTTTACTTTCCCAATCTAACATGGGAATATCTACTTTATCAATTACATTTTCAATCACTACCCTCATTTTAGTTTAAACAGTTCTGAGCAGATCACCCCTAAAAAGGGGGACTCTGTTGTAAACATATTCTTTGAGTTACCATTCTGAATTCAGTATCAATAGCTTTTCTGTTTAAATGTATAACTTAATGGAGATGAAAAATATTACCTCAAATAACTATCCAGTACGATGGTTAAAGAAACAAATGCAATATAGACCTTGCTACCTGTAAGCTACTAATTTTCCAATACAGACCACAATATCCAGAGCAAAAGCCTTTATAGTTTTGACAAGGCTTGTCTAGCTTTCATAATGCCAACATGCACTGCTCAAACACAATCAACCATCATCCTCCTTTCCAGTCTAAACAAATGAGGCTGGAAGGTAATTAGGAGCTACAGACAGATCTACTCCCTTGCCCTTCAGAGTGTGATTTCCTAGGTCTGCTCTGAAAAGAAACAAAAACCCAGACTGGTAGCCTTGGTGATACCTCACAGGGGAAAAAAAATATCCAGACTTGAAAGAAAAGTTGAGGCAGGAGGGTGTTCCTTGCCAGAAACATGTTACACGTGCACTGGCTGTTTTGAAAAACATACTGTGCACTCAGGAAGTCTGAGGTTCCTGACTTCAGGTTGAGTGTATGGGTGGAGGCTTCCTGAATCTTAAGATTTGCTAGTTTCCTTCCCACTTTGTTTTTTGTATCCTTCTAACAAAGAAAAACCATCATTCAAGCTCAGCTTGCTTTTGCTACTGGCCTTGTGACAGCTGGCTTGTCAAATGGGCTGGTCTCTATTAGCTGACACAGAGACAGCTCAGCTGAAGTGTTCTCAGCTGAACAAGTCACCTCTGTCTCAACTGAGCTGCCCCTTTCTTGCATCCCACATGTTTTTGTTTCAGAAAAAAACTCTAGCACTGATGCCCACCCACTAATCTTATTCAGAGAAAAGGAATGCATGGAAGAAAGGGAGTGTGCACAGAACAGAGAGAACATAATAAAATTGTCCTTAGTTATAGCTCCCCTCTCCTGCTTTTTCCCATAATAATGGAGTCAGGGAGAGGTATTTTCCAGACTTGCATTAAAGTAGGTCCACAGGATACTGTGCATCAGCACTGGTACTGCTAGGCCTGCAAAAGCCCTCTGGAATCTTGGAGAGATCTGCACAATATTTAATTTGGATTTACATCTGGTCTGAAGGCTATCATTGGTGATAGAATTATAGAATATCTCAAGTTGGAAGGAATGCCAAGAATCAGTGAGCCTGACTCCCTGCTCCTTGCAGAACTACCTAGAACAAAACCATGACCAGGAGTGTCACCTAGATGCTCTTTGAGCTCTGTCAGGCTTGGTACCATGACCACTCCCCTGGGGAGCCTGTCCCAGTGCCTGACCATCCTCCTCTACAGTCAGAGGAGTTAGAGGAGAAAAGGAAAATGCATTTCAGACCAGCTGCGCTCAGTGGAATAACTGTCCATTGGCCCCGCCATCCCTTGGTGCTGCTGCACATGGAGAACTTGGCTTGGCATCTGGGCTGTGCTAAACTGATTCTATTCAATGTACAAATAACAAAAGAAAAAATGCAAGCCATATACCACATAAAAAGACAGAACCTAATCAAGCTTTAATATTAGCTGAGGCATTTCTCTCTGCTTATGCCCGCCTTGAGCTCTAAATCCAATCTGTCAAGAGAATACTTAACAGAAGTCTACATGACAGTTTTAGAGACCTCTAAAATATTTGATTATTACCTCAAAATGCTGAATAAGGTTTAAAGCTCAGAGAACAGTTTTTTTGATCCCAAATTCCTACCTCTCTCCACTCCAAGCAAATTCAAAAAACAAACCCACATAACAAACCTCACACTACAGTACTCCCCTTTCTCATCTACCCAGCAAACAGGTTTTCCTCTTTTCCTCTGCAAATTCTTCACCTCATTATTGGAAGTAATTTGCTATTTTATATATGACATATATATATATACATATATAACTATGTAAATAGCCATTACAGCTACTGACAAGTAAAAAAAGCCATTCAATTATTGTTACTTACAATTAACTAACTCATACCTGTTCTTTCTAGTCCTTCACTTTTCTGTCTTTTAAGATATTTAATGTTTCTCCTTTCCATCAGCTCCCATAATATTGTGTGGAAGGAAACCAGTTACAGGACTGACAAACAAGTCATAGAACCACAGAACAGGTGAGGTTGGAAAGGATCTCTGGGGAGCACCTGGGTCAACCCCACCTCAAGTAAGAGAAAACGGGGACAAGACCAAGATAAGGCAGAATCAGTGGAGAGAGTAGGCACAAGACCCCTCAGGAAGGAGCAAGAATACCTCAATATCTGCACAGCTTCTGTATACAGAGTTTGCATTTATTGTGTGTGTATTAAAAACTACCACAACAATGCCCATACTGTACCTTTAAACTCCTCTGCTTTTACATTTTTGTTATCTGTTTCAATGGAGATTCCAGACACATCAGGATCTGCAAGAGGACAGCAAAAAAAGACAAGTCAGCAATAAACATTTGTGATTTCACACAAAGCACATTGCTTGTGCTTTGACAGCTACAAGCAATATTTTTGAGATCTCCTCACACTGTACAAGTTAGACATTGCCTACGAGAAACAGTACAAACTATGAGCTAGACCAGGGCTGGCCTTGAACAGTTCATCTTTTTTCTCCCGTTTCTGGCATTTGTAAAAAATAAGTAATTCTTTTTTGCAATGGTATAATGACATTAACATGCAAGAAGTTCTATATAACCAGTAAACATTTTATGCTGTGGTAATGTCTGTTTATAACTGAGGAGACATCTATTAATCCATAGGCGTATTTTCTATTACATTCTTATTACAAGGCATGCATATTTTCTGAAGAATACCACTTACAGTTTCTACAGGGTAAAAAATATGTACAGTAATTGGCAATTATCTCAAATTCTTCTTGAAATGGGAAGGAAGATAATAAAGATTTATCTAGTTTTAACTCAAAGAAAGAAAAAATCCCCATATACTCTTGGATATTGTTGGAGGAACTGCAGGGGGTTCTTCTAAAATAGATGGCTGAGGATGGAATTGTGTGAAATGAGGCAAGTATTCTATCTGAGAACCATTTATTGGTAGTGAAAAGGATGTTGCCCTACTAAGGAAGAATAGAAAAGACAGAAAATGAACAAGGAGAAGGAAAAAGAATGGGCAGAGAAAGAGATGTGGGGCGACTGAGAGAAAAAATGGGTATTACCAGCAGAACCTCAGAGTGGGCCATTGATGTCCAGCTGGAAGGAGGCCTGGGGACATGTCCCACTGGGAGAAGCCTTTGCAGCTCCTGGAGCAAAGGCACAGCTCCTGCACAAAGGGGCAGCCAGACACGAGGTGAGTGGGTGCTCGGGCAGGAGGGGCAGAACCCTGGGCAGGGTCATGGTGCAGACCATGGTGACAGGCCAGATCAGCGATGTAGAGCTGGAAGCAGGTGGCTCAGGTGGGAGCAAGGCAGGCAGGAGATGAAGCAGGTAGGGCATGAGGCAGGAATACAGGTAGGCAGGACAGGTGACAGCTGGAGCATGTGAGGGAATGAAGTGGTAGGGCTAGACACAAAAAGTGGCCAGCAAGCATCTGGCCAAGGAGGGGGACAGCAGGAGAGCAAGGGCAAGCGAGGGCCAGTGAAGACAAAAATGGCGGCAAAAGAACCGGCTAGTCAGGGCAAAATGACAAAAAGCTCCAAAGCTTGTGACACAGTTACTTTTATACCCTCTGTCTACTCCCAAAATCTGCAGTGCTGAGAGGAGATCATTGGCCCAGTCCAACATTCCAGAGCAACCCATTGTCCCTTCACCATCTGACTGGAGAACCTCTCTGGAGGTCAGTGTCCTTGGTGGCCTCCTACTGACTGCCTGCTATGTGTGAGATGGCTGCCAGGCAAAGGCTCCTAAGAGATGGGGCTTTCCATCTTCTCCTAGCTGCCCCCTGCTGATAGTGAAAGATTTTAAAATCATAAAAAATTCTGGGAGCTAGAAAGAAAGTTAGGCTTAGTAGGCCCTGGGAAAATGTTAAGGGTAGGCCCTGGGAAATGTTAGGCCTTTTGTTTGCTAGATCATGTGAAACTGCACCTCTGTAATCAATATATGATACATGATATGATTGTTAGAGGTGATGATTTCTTAATAATTACGTGTAATTATTGTTTAATCATAAGAAGAGTCATGAGAAACTTATGCTTGAGGGTTTCAGGGAGATCATGAGAAATCCATGATCGGATAAAATCAATGTATTCAATAGAACAATGTAAGTTTAATAATTAATATGTAAGTTATATAATGATAGAATACAAAACATGTTCAGGTTGAAACCATGTTGGAGTCAGATTTGGGTCTGTACCCCTGACACCAAGCGCTCTCAAATAGAAGTACCTGCATATAATCATTCCATGATTATGTGTTTCTGAACATTAACACTGCAAGTAGCACTTGTACAACCCCTCTCCACACACCTCTGGTAATTTCAAACAATATTGAGATAGAACTCAAAATTAAATTGGTTTCTCACACTCATGTATTGGGAACACTGAAATTCCAGAAAGAACAAGTGCAATAGCCACTAGACCTACATCAACCCCCACCCAGCTACCAGGAGTTGGGCATAAGTATTACAATTAATCCACATCAGACTAGCAAGTGCTTAACAACAACTGAACACAGTTGCTTTTTTTCCCAAAAGCATCTCAAGTTCTCTTGGTTTAGTACTAGTTTTGAAGGGGCACAGACATTTCTAATAGACAATGCAGTCTATTTCCTCCGTCTGCATCAGGCAACTGAACAATTGCTATAGTGGATATGGACAAGAACTTGGAACCTGTTTCCATCAATATTTAGAAACTTGACTTAGTTAAAAATAATCTTATTTTGACTGATAGAAACTAGGAAAATAGCAAGATTAGATGTATTTAAGCCCACAGACTTCCTTCGTCCATCCCTAATTAATTTCTCTTTCTCCTGCTTAGTGGGGGATGAGTCGCACACAGCCTAGCAGATGAATATCTAGTCTTGACCTGAAGACACAAACAAATTAACAATCTCTTGATTCTTATGGCTTTCTTTTAACAATTAATTACTTTTGTTGAAGTTAGTGCCTCACTTCTGCCTTGAGTGAGTCCATTTGGGCTTTCAGTGCTCAAAGTTTTGTTTGTTTGAAGATATCATTGTAGAATCTCAGAATGGTTTGTGTTGGAAGGGATTTTTAAAGGTCATCTTGTTCAAGCTCCCTGCAAATGAGCAGGAACATCTTCAACATGAGTAGGTTGCTCAGAGCACTATCCAGCCTGACTTTGAATGTCAGTGTCTCACCACTCTCACTGTAAAACCTTTCTTCCTTATATCTAGTCTGCATCAACCCTCTTTTAGTTTAAGCCATTACCCCTTGTCCTAATCCACAACAGGCCCTACTAAAAAGTTTGTCCACATCCTTCTTGTAAGTCCCCTGTAGGTGCTGAAAGGCTGCAATAAAGTGTTCCCAGAGCCTTCTCTTTCACAGGGTGAGCAACCCCAATCTTCTCAGACTATTTTCACAGGAGGCATGCAATGTCCTCACAATCATTTTAGTGGCCCTCTGGACTTATTCCAATAGGTCCATGTGCTTTCTATGCTGGGAACCCAGAGCTGGATGCAGCACTTCAGGTGGGGTCTCACCAGAGTCAGGCAGAGGGGCAGAATCCCTCTCTTTCCTGGTGCCCATGGGGCTTTGGAGGCAGCCCAGCACACAGTGGGTTCCTGGGCTCCCAGTGCACATGGCCAGGGCATGCCCAGCCTCTCACCCACCAGCACCCCCAAGTCCTTCTTGTAGGGCTGCTCTGTTCATCCCCTAGCCTGGATTGATACCAGGGGTTGGCCTGACCCAGGTGGAGCACCTTGAATTTAGTCCTTTCAAACATCATGAGATTCCCATGGGCCACTTTTTGAGCTAGTCCAGGTCCTTCTGGATGACAATCAAATCCTTCAAGTGTGGCAACAGCACTACTCATCTTGGTGCCATGAGCAAATCTGCTGAGGGTGCACTTGATCCCTTTGTCTATGTAAATAATGAAGACATAAAACAGCACTGATCCTATACACCAGAGTACCCTATCATAGTTTTCTTCTCAATTAAAGATCATTCCTTATGGTTTAAGTCCGACACAACAGAGGGAATTCTTCATTCATTCTGTTCCTATGGCCTTTTTCCTACTTAATTTTCTGGAGTTTTTTCAGCGTCTTTTGAAAATACAAATTACAGTTCTACAGGTATCTATAATCAGTGCTTCAGAGTCATGGAGCAACACTCAGAAATGTTATCTGAGGTCCTGGCACTGTAGCAAGAGTTCATTCACTGTATATTGTGGTGGCTTGACCTTGGGTGACTGCTGGACACCCACACAGCTCCTCCTCCTCAACATGACCAGGGAGAAAATAAGATTAAAAAGCTCATGGGTCAACAGAAAGACAGGGAGTCAGGGAGTTTAGTTAGCAGTTACCATCACAAGCAAAACAGACTAAATTTAGGAAAAAATAATTAAATTTACTGCCAGTTTAAAACAGTAAATGTAGTAGTTGTGGGCATGTGCTCTTCTCTCTTGCTCCTTCCTCTGCATGTTCTCCCCTACTCCAGCATGGGCTGCCTCCTATAGGTCACAGTTACTGCCAGGAGCCTGCTCCAACATGGATTCTCTGTGGTGCTTTCTCACTATCTCACATCCCCTTGCAAGTGCATGTCCAACAATTCTTGTGCCTAAAAGAACATAGCCTCACCTGACAGTGTAAAGTGAATTCTCATGTGTGCACATTACCAAAAGATCCAAATTGAGTATAGCTATCCTGTCTGTAATATGTTTTAATTTTATCCACTTTATGTTACCCCAAAAGTTATAATCAGAACTTTGTAATATGAAATAAATAAGACATGAAGAATTCTAGCAATGACACTTACGTACCCCGAGAATACTGAAATAGCAAAAAAATATTTGCACTACAAATAGCACTTAGAAATTTTTTCCATCCCTCCAAGAAAGAAAATTTTCCTAGTGAAGTTTAAAGAAAGAAATTTTAAAAATCCTCTGTATAAGCCCCCTCATACCCTGCTGAAACCAGAGGAGGAAACCATTTCTCAAGCTCCTCCCAAAGCAATCATTTCTCCTGCAAGTCCTTACACAGCCCAGCTCCTTTTTTTTTTTTTGTTCAGGCTAGGTCTAGAATAGCCTGGAATCAGTAAGTAATTTTCTTTTTAACCTATTATGTCCTATTTAGATTTATGGGAAAAAATTAACACATGACTTTTACCCAGACTGTATTTCTAGAACAATACCCCCCTTGCCCCCTCTTTCCCCATATTCTAGATGCCAATAGTTAACAAATCACATTTAGCTATTGAAATAACATCTTCCTTCATGATGGGGAGGAGCATTTTATTCTGAGACTGACAACAGCTAACACTTGATAACATTTCAAAAGGAAGCCTTTCTAGGTGTCCAGTGTGTGGATAAAACCATTTATAAATTATTGTCTCATCAGCCTCTTCTGTCTGGACACAGAACAGCTCTAGTACATGCAATTCACCACTCTATTACATTCTCTGTTTCATGTGCCTGGAAATTTGTCTCCTCCTCATTAATACAGGTGTCATGCAGCTCATTGTCATGATCAAAATATTCACAGAATATGAAGCCACAAAAGGAAAACACATTTTATGACTTCTGGGACAGGATCATGGTATTTACCTTCCACTATGGAAGTCATTACAGAATTACTTTGCATGCTTTTTATTGGGAGCTTGCAACTGCACAAAGTCTCCATATTTACCCTTACATCAAGGGATTTACAGAATACATGAAGATTCTATTATACAATATAATTAAGGAGAAAATGTGAGGAAGAGGGGGAGAAAGGGAGAGAAAGAAGTTCAACATACACACACAAACCACATATATACATGAATCTTTGCAAGAAGCTGTAGAGTTCAAACAGTAATGTAAGCTGGTGCAGAGACAGCTGACTATATTAAAACCATTATATATTCTGATCAAGCAGAAAGACAGGAGAGGTCCTTAAAGCTAGAGTATCTCTCCCCATCCTTTGAGAAATGTCTGTGTCAAATATTCAGAATCCAAGTCTTCAGCTTTGGATTTTAGTTCACCATATAAAGAGCAATAGTGAAAAGATGACATATTACTGTACCAGTAAACCTTTTATTCAAGCTGCTTTGTAAAGATCAGAAAAAAAAAAAAAAAAAGAAAAAAAGAAAAAAAAGCTGCTTTTACATGTCAGTAGCTATGTTTGTTTAGAAGTAAACTCCAAAAACCACACTTTCCCTTTGACAAACACTCATGGCTGTAAACTGAAACTACTAGCTAGACCAATCATTAAGGAAAAACATATTAGTCAAATCAAATCAAAAGAAACAGTGTGCCTGGAAGAAATTACATGAGAACAGAATCAAAACAAAGTTATAAATACAAGAGAAAAAACAGTCTTGCATTTGTTTTGCCAAGTTCTAAACAACAGGTGGTCTAAAGCAAAGTTTAACAAAGGCTTTCTGAGGATACTGTAAATTTAGGAAGTCCAGCATCTCAAGACTAAAGGCCAATTCTCTTACTGAAGTCCCTGAAAGAGAATAGGAAACCAGACATCTGTTTGGTGTTAGCATCCTTCAGACGTGACCACTTCAGGGTAAAGCCTCAACTACATGATAAGGTGCTGATGCAAACTTCTCAGCCATGGAACTACCTACCACAAGGCACTCAAATGATACCTGGAGTTTTGCCATTGTCACGTCATTTAAGCACACCTGGTTTGGCTCCCTTTTTGCCATACTTCACAGGATTCACAGAATGACTAACTTGAAGAGACCTTCAAGATCATCGAGTCCAACCCATGCCCCAAAACCTCAACTTAACCATGGCAATGACTGCCACATCCAAGCTTTTCTTAAAAACACATCCAGGGATGGTGACTGCACCACCTCCTGGGGTAGGCCATTCCAGTATTTATTCACTCTTTCTGTGAAAAACTTTTTCCTAATATCCAACCTATATTTCCCTTGATGCAGCCCGAGACTGTGTCCTCTCATTCTGTCAGTTGCTGCTTGGAGAGAGACACCAACCCCACCTGACTGCAGCCACCCTTCAGGAAGCTGTAGAGAGTGATAAGGTCACCTCTGAGTCTCCTTTTCTCCAGGCTGAGCACCCCCAGCTCCCTCAGTGGTTCCTCACAGGGTTTGTGTTCCCAGCCCCTCTCCAGCCTCGTTGCCTCCTCTGGACGCACTCAAGCTCTCAAGGTCCTTCCCAAACTGAGGGGTCCAGAACATCTCACTGCTTCCCTCCATCTGGTCTCCTTGGTGGTGAAGGTCCCCCCACCAAAAAGCATGGAATCCCATGGATTAATACACATTTGGGCAGGTGGGAACACACAGGTACCTCCTGGTGGGGGGACAAGTTTGGCACTGTCCCTTGCAAGACTGCAGTCTGTTGCATCATGTAGGATCACACACGGTGCAGGGTCTGGGCACCCCTTTGGTGTGGGGCCCTTGGTGAGCCATGGCATCCCCTCAGTTGTCCCTCACACAGATGTGGCCTTCCAGGGGTGGCAGGCCCCACAGCTGGGCCAGTCTGCCCGGTGGAGGATGGGGGTTCACTGCATCTGGCCAGAGGCCATGGCACACACCCAAAACCTCTCCTCCTTCCCTGCCTTGGTGCAGGGATCTGTGGGAGCCTGGCAGCAGAAAAACCTGGGGCTGGGGCTTCTACCCCAAAGGTGCTGGGCTGGGCCCTGTCCTGGATGCTCTTCCAGATGCTTCCCCCAATGGTGTCATTTTATCTCAATCTGCCTTAGGTGGTTTAACCCACAGTTCAGGGTTTTCAGTCAGGAGGCCCATCAAGGGTGGGCTTTGCTGGTGCAACATTGTTATACACTTTTGATATAATAGGCAAAAGTCTTCCATAAAGATGTTTAAGCCATAAACCATAACATTTCAGTCTCCAACAAGGTCCCTTCAATCCAAACCATTCTGCGACCCTGTGATTAAGTCAACAACATAAACACAGGATTAAGACCTCAAATTTTGAACAAGAGCTAGAGGAAGTTACCCCACATCACTAGGGGGAAAATAGGAAAAAGCAAATCAATTTCAGTCACTCAGCTACTTTAATCCTCAGCTTTGTGGGGACTGTTAAGTGAAATCTGGAAAGCCAGCACGTCATGGTGTCTTAGCTTTCAAATTAAGGAAAAAAAAACGAAAAAAAAACTTTAAAGTAAAAGTAACTTAACAAAAGACTTTTGTTAAGACTTTTGAAGTTTTCAGAGCCAATTATCTGAAGTTATCAGTGGGAGTCCTAAGAATTTAAGGTTAATTTCATTTCAGAGCTCCAAGGACAGCTGGCTCTGGAAACAAAAAACTTGAAGTGCTTGTAGAGAAGAAAGTGGAAGAGAAAAAAAGTCAAGTGGCACAGGGCAAGAAAGCAAGAGATTATTTAGGTCAGCCTTTCTGAAAAACTGAACACAGAAGAACACAGAAGTACAACAATTTTAGATAAACTCAACAGCCTCCTAAGTGCTTTCAGTAGTCCCTGACACTGAAAGAGTACTGCATGAGAGGGGGAAATACTGAGGAAAAATTATAATTTAATGTTTTATAATTAATAATCAAAATGTAAAATTTTATTCCCTTCAATGTTTCTATTCCTTCCTTCTTTTCTACTCACACAGAAGAGAGGAAGGGTTTGAATGCACAGAACATGCAACTTGCAAAGGTTCAATGTAGCACGGAGTTTATTCCAACAGGGAGACACCACAGAAAGCATGTGCTGTTAGCCAAATAAATATTTATAGCTTGCACTTTTACAACTCTCAAAACACCAGCACTCCCCTTGTCTCCATGGCAATTCAGAGGGAGCTTCTGCAAATGGGGGATGGGCATTTGAACTAGTCAGGCTCTCAAAAGAAGCCTATTTTCCAGCCATCTCCTGGTCCTGCCCAGCAATGGTTTCCACAGCAACTCATTGGCAGCTCAAAGACAGCTTGTAAATGCAGTGAGAGCCTATAGCTGCTTCAGCTGTTGCCTATTTTAAGATGCATCAAGATGCTGAGAACATGTGTCTAGTGCCACCATTTTTCAAAAGACTATGTGAATAGGCCATTGGTGCATAAGCCCCTTACCACTGCTGTCCCACCCCCCTCATATCACACAGTGCAAAGCTGAAGCTGAACAAACAGATTTCCCTTTGCATTTCTAGGGGGTAACAATCCAGCAGAAACACTTCCCTGTGCAAACACCTGGTGAAACTGCATTATGTTATTAAATGTGCAAAAGAAAGCTTGGCACCCAGTGCAAACCAGTGTATTCCTCTGAAATCAATAGTAGTAAGACTGATTTACATCAACTGCAAGATCAGCTCTGAAACACAAGAGAGTTGGAAAACCAGAAGAAACAAACAATACCCCAGCACTCCCCTAATGAACACAACCATTCTGTCCCCCAATTTGTGATAAAGATCTCTGAAGCCTCCTACAAGCTTTAAGTGACTTTTGCTGGAATTGCCAAACAATTTGGAAAGAATAAACACTTTCATGAAGTCACCTCATTTATAAACCTATAAATACACCCATTATTTATCTTAAAATCCTGAAAACAGATTTTGTTTACTTTCAAACTGTATCAACCAGTATTACTTACAATTCCAGTATACTCCATATGAAACTGGAGTCGTTGATCATTCAGAACCAGTGAAGTCAGGCAAGTTCCCTTACTGTTGGAGCATGTTTCCAGATGTTTAGGAGGAACACCTTGACAGTATAATTTAAAATTGTTCTAAGTAAATACATTGGTAAAGTGAGGGGGTGTCTCATCCTGTAGTTAGTCCTATTAATTTAAGCTGGAACCAAATCTTTTGTGCATCATAGAATCATATAATGATTTGGGTTGGAAAAAACATTCAAGATCATCCAGTTGCAACCTATTGCCATCCTCAGTCCCTCTCAAATGGATCTTCTCAACACTTTTGTGATTAATTTCAATATTTCCACAAAACACACTGAGAGGATGAGTACATACATCACTGTATTAAGTTCTGGCTTCTAAAGGTATAGGAGTAGCTTACTAACCAGAATCATGCACAGCAAGCATCTCAAATAGCAGGCAGGATAGCTAATTTGGCTCACTACAGAGAAACGTCTCATTTCCAGCAAAGTATGATGACCAAGTCAGCATGGCCACCTTATATCCCACTATGTTCCACCAATGAAGGCAATAAAACATCTGAAATAGTTTAAAAGTTTTTAAAACCCATTCTCTCTGAAGCAAATATTGACCTAGAATATACTTCTATATGTCATGTGTGTAACTCCTTGAGGTGAGTTTTTAAAAAGGGCATTACTTATGCTTTTTCTCATTCAAATTTTTCAGACTTTGGGGCACACTATTATGACTTTATTCTATTTAGTATGCCCATTTAAAAGAAAAAAAAAAAAGTCCTTCCAACACTAGTAGGTTGCTCTCCAAATATTCAGCAAGGGTCTTGTGCAATGCTTTGTGAATTTAGGACTTCTGAGATGTTTCCAGTAACTGGGGGTGGGAGTGGTGGTTTCACTTGTGTAAATGTCACTTAAACCATGAATTTTAGGACTGCATCTTATTAGACAGCACTGAACTTGGTTTTTAAGCTTTTTGTCCTCCAGGCCAGGTTCCTTGCCAATATGAGCAGGGAACATGATTACCAGTTCTCACAGCTGAAAGAATATTGTGAACCCTTCCTAAAATCCAAATGCAATGGCCAAATTGCTCATCCCATTTTCATTCACCAGTTCTTTTACACTGCCAAGGTTGCTCAATAGTCCCCTCCTGGCAGAAGCTACTAACAGCTGTGTTTGATGAACAGTACCTTCAATCAGCTTTGTAGCTTACAGTATGAATGCATATTTTTACCTCTAATTCTACAGGCCTTTAATAGATAATTTAGTTGTTTAATGGCAAATTTTATAGAAAAATCTTCTGGCATTATTTGAACAAGACAAGCTACTCTAATTCCATTAAGGCTAACACATACCAAGAGAAGCTACAGCAAACAGAAGATGTTTTTCACACTCTAAGGAGGAGGTTGATTAGAAGAAATCCTCCGGAAGGTAGAGCTAGGAACAATAGGTCACAGTATAAGATGTGCCAAGTTTTCCTTAAAGGGGACAAAGAAAATTAAAAAACCCAACTAAAAAACACTACAGTCTTCTTCACAGTAAAAGCTACACAAGCAAAGCAACATACAGGTATTCAGATTAGAACAAATTAGAACAACACTGGAAAGTTACACAGGAAAGAGGAATAAACAAACTCTATGCCTAATCCATTTTTAAATCAAGCATAAATCTTAACTTGGTGATCATCACAGCTTTCCACAGGAAAGATGTTTCAGGAGCCACATCCTCTAAAGTATTTCCCGGATTAAACACTTTGCAGCTTTGCATCAGAAGAAGGGAAAGCTCAGCACATGAGCCAATATTCACAATTCAGTGGTTAGCTCCTTCGTGTAATGGGATTTGATGATCTTGTCTGCAGGTACTTACACTAAGCTGTTGCACTGTCACAAAAATCGTCTTAGAGGGATTTATTACAATAATGTATTCCACAATCCTCAGGTCTGTGCCCAAAAATTGGTATTGTATCTTTAAGACCCTGTAGCCCAAGACCTGTTGTGTGGAGGACCAGGGGGATGAAGAGTTTTGCTTTATGTATGAGCATTTTTAAAAGCTCCCTGCCCAGCATTTTCATGGCTCTGTGCAGCGTGGGTTTTGCTGGGCTGGTTTGGTTTTAGGCCCAGGCAAAAAGCTTTTCCTTTCCTTGGCTCAGCGATGCTGCAGCAGCAGCCTTTGAGCTGCCTTAGGTGAACTGAGCAGCTCCTGCTCAGAGACCAGGGACACTGTGTCAGCAGGAGTGGAGCTGCCCTACTCCAATGCAAGCCACACTCCATGAACCATATCAAGCTGGGAAGAAAACACACTGAGAGGCTCCAGCCCAGCTGCTTTACCTGCTGTGATCTGCTGGACTTTGTCCTGGGGAGGAGGCTGATGCCAGATGAGCCACTGGGCCTCCGTCTGCTGCTGGAACTGCTCCCTGAAAGCTTCTGCCTTCCCAAGAGGGAAGCTGACACCATCCCGGATTGCGGGTTGAGAGCAGGTAACCTCTGGCATTGTGGGTCTTTGTTCCAGTGTGTTGGGGTGAAATCTAACAGTTTGATATCTAGCAGTTATTTACTTTTTTTCCCTGCCTTGTGGGCATTCTGTTTTTTAAGAAACTCTTGTGCATTTTTTTTCATTTTCATCTATTAGTATTCATTTCCTATTGTTGGAACCCTTTAGATGAGGCAACTCATTCCAGAGTGTTCTCCTTTAAATAATTTCAAACTGAGACAAAACTAAAACAAACAAACAAGAAAATGTCCTCAATCCTGCAATTCTGTAAAAAGACAATAAAAATACTTTTTAAAGCCATGATTTCTTTTTAGACTAAACCACATGTAATTAAGGATTCTGCCCCCTGTTCACTACTATCTCTAGCACAACTTCCCCACTTAAAAGTCTGGTGGTTAAAGTGGCTGTCTGCAATACCTCAATATCACATACAATATCATCAATTTAGTTGTTTAATACCAAATTTTATAGAAATATCTTCTGGCATATTTGTACAAGATTGAAGCCACTCCAATTCCATTAAGGCTAATCCATGTCTAGAGAAGCTAGAACAAACAGAGGATGTTTTTCACACTCAAAGGAGAAAGTTGATTAGAAGAAATCAGCATTACATTTCTAGAATACCTGTTAGACTCAATAGATCAACATATTTTAATAAGCCATTCCTGCCATATAGGCATATATGCTGCTTTAAGCTAATGTTTTGTCATGTACTTTTCCTATTTCTGCCTGTATTCCCTTTATAACCAACTGCTCATGGCATATTGATGCTCTAGAAACTTGGGTGACACAATTATTGCTTAAAGTTTCCTTTAGAAGTCACAGAATCATTAAGGCTGGAGAAGACCTCCAACCTTAAGTCCATCCTGTGACCAATCCCTATCTTGTCTCTCAGACCAGAGCACTGAGTGCCATGTCCAGCCATTCACTGGACACCTCCAGGGATGGGGGCTCCACCACCTCCCTGGCTACCCCATTCCAATGCTTGAGATCACTTCCCAAGAAGAATTTCTCACCAATGTCCAACCTTAATGTTCCCTGACACAACTTGAGGCCATTTCCTGTGGTCCTGTCACTTGTTCCATGGAGAAGACCATGGCCCCACCTGGCTGCACCTTCCTTTCAGGGAGTTGTAGAGAGTGAGAAGTTGCCTCCTGAACCTCCTTTTCTCCAGGCTGAAAATTCCCAGCTCCCTCAGCTGCTCCTCCCTCATCAGACTTGTGCTCCAGGCCCTTCCCAAGCTCTGTTGCCCTTCTCTGGACATGTTCCAGCACTTCCATGTCTTTCTGGCAGTGAGGGCCCAGAACTGGACACAGGATTTGAGGGGTGGCCTCACCAGTGCCCAGGACAGGAGGACAATCGTTGCCCTGGTCCTGATTACATTAAGACAAAATAATACCCCTTTGACTGAAGAACAGTCCAAGGACTATGCTGGAAAACAACTTATTCAGGCATCAGCATAAATACTGTGATCACAAAATAAGGTCTTCAGAGTTCAGCTCTAAATTCACAGAACAGTTTCGTTTTTATAACAGGATCTAGGCACATTTACAGATTTATTCCCACTGTTGTGGCAGGGCTGGACTTATTGCAATGAGCCTGGATGGTACAGACCATCAGCAGCTCTATGAGTGGCCAAGAAATCAAGAAAGGGAACAAGGTGGCTTGTTGAATAATACACTGCTACCCAAGAGATATTCAAAGAGAAACCCACTGCCAACTCAGTCAAAGTTCAACAGTTTTGCGGAAAAAACCTTTGAAAAATAAGCTTGAAAGTTTTTATTGTTTATGAGCATCAGGTGTTATTTTAGGGCAGAAACGGAATAGGTTCTTTACGGGACAAAATTAATTACTCTTATACAGGAAGGATTATCCACTTCAGAGTTTACAGATACGTAATGCAACTCTTTGTACACAACTCTTCATAGCCAAGTCTACACATATCTTCTACCTAAACAGTCTAATTTTATAACAAAGCCTCTTGTCCCATTTAGCCTTAAAACCTCCTTGGAGATTATGTGTCCACCCAGCACATGAATCCCATCCCACAGCAGAGGCAGCTTAAGAATGAACTGTCTGCTCTTCAGTCAACACAACTGGCAATCTAAAATAACCGGATTTTTTCAGCAGGTCTCCATAAAAGTACAGGGGATCCAAACACAGCATACAGTTGCAGGATTGCAGCTTTAACAGCAACACAAAGCAGTAGAAAATTTTTCCCATTTCAAAACTGATTAGTCCCCTCCCAAAACTGAGAGTGTTTAAGTTACTAATATATCTACACAGAATATACTATTTAAATAGTGTGCCTTGTGACAGAGCTAGCTCAGGAAACATGTTCTGCACCTGAAAGTCCATACCTACAAAGAACTGGCTGTCCCCCTCCTCTTTCTCTGTTCACATAGCTTTCAAAAGCTTTGAATAAACTTTAAATATGTGCAATTGCTTACAAAAGCACCACTTCATTCTTCTCTCACAAAAATCAGTCCTCCCAACAGCTACTCATACTAGGAAGCCACTGTCTTTCAGCAACTGGGCAAAGCCTCTGTAGCACTGTTTTCCCTCCCTTCTTACCCCTTAGAAAGGTGGCTAAGAATTTAAACACAACTGGAAAGTGAGTGGGAATTGTGTGTGGATTGTTCCTGTTTTGACGACACAGCTAGAGATACAACTGGAACATAAATGAAATGAGAAACTGTGCAGAGGCAGGGAAAAAGCAGAGCTGAAAAAACTCTTCAGTCAGTCTCTACAAATATTGCTGATTCACTGTTGACAGAGCCTCCCCAGATGATTTTTTATCCCCCAAAACAAGAGTCTGAAGACAACTGCTATAGAAGACAAGTACATTAACTTCTGCAAATACCCAACTGCACTCTTTCCCCTCCTCATCTTCCTTCTCTCAGCCACATCTTTTGTCTCGTAAGTATCATCATTATAATCTCTTAGGCAACAAATGGAAAACAATTCCCTGAGAGAAAGAAGAAAAAAAAGGGAAAAATCCTAACTTCCAACATTTTTTTTACTCATTTTTGCTAGCTACTAGAAGGCTTCAGTTCTGAGACAAGGACTCCAGAGACAAGTACTGTCTATGCGTTCTAGTGGCAAACTGCTGTCTGCCTCACATAATAGGCATTAAAATGCTGTTTTTCTGCAAGTTATAGATGGGTAATGGGTGGTTAGCTCCCACAATTAAGAGATTAATATTATGTGTATGCTAAGAGAAGTTTTATTGATGCATATTTATGTTATTGTGATGTTTTCTCCCCATACTCCTCTTTCCCCTCCCGTTTTATTTTTGCCACGGGGTGGCCTTGGTAGTCAGGGGATTTGGGGAGAGGGCAGGCTTGTTGCTGGGGGGCACAGCATGGCAACATCTGACCTTCAATCAAACTGCAGGAAAGGAGTCTCCATCATTGGAAGGCAAAGAAGAGTTGACTGATGGACTTTGGGAGGGGCTGGGGTTACCTGATGCAACACCAGGGGTATAAAAGGTGGAGCAGCCATTTTGTGGGTGAGCATGTTTGGTTCCATGCTCCCAGCACTGCTCTTTCTCCTTATTCAGTCATTTGTTGTATTTATTAAGGTTTAGTAAACCTTTGAAATCTTAAAATGAGAGGTAGTTTCTCACACTGCATACATTTTCCTCATATTTTTACAAGTATGCCAAACACAAACACTTGTCCAACTCTAACAAACATACACAAGTCCACATACCACCCCCAAGATTGCCTCCCAGTTCATACTGGGCACTTCCTGCAGGCTGACATACAATAATTTTCGTTTGTATATTATATTAATTTGAGTAAAGGTAATTTCTCAGGAATTTTCCATCATTACCTCCAAGTAGTATATTAGAAGTTTGTGAACAACAAATATAGCCCATTTTGTTAAAATTATCTAGTATCAAAAAAACATATAATAAATAATTTTTCCATCTAGACAATAATATGTTTTGATCCCCTTTGGATCTGATCCAGAGGTTTGGATGGGGTCAAAAGCATTTTCAATGCTTAAGATGTTAACCCACCTAAGAGCAATGAAATATATCTATTGAAACTTCATACTTGTAGGGTCTGTTCTTTCCAGCTCAAATCTCACCATTTTGTACCTCTTTAAACAATCAGAATCAAATTGTAGCTATTTCAATTCAAGTTTTATTTTCCCATCTCTTACTGAAAACTGCTAAGTTTTGAACTTCTAAAAAGGAATAATAAGTCAAAAAGGTACAGTATCAGATTTTTTTTTCATGTTTTCCCCTGAAAATAATCTTTGGGAGAAATTGGATGCCTGCTTTAATTTTTATTAATCAGAAAGGTTGACAGACTTAATAGTGGTTCAACAAGTACAACTGTTACATGACTTGCTCTTTTCAGAAATTGCCATTTTCCCCTTCTTCTTTCTCCAAAAGCTCCTCCACCTCCCACTGTGTTAGAAACCAACAAATGAACAGGACCAGATGTTCAGCTGCCAAGCTTACTTTCTGCCCAGTTAAAGAAATTTTATGTAAGCACTTGAGTGCTTGATGATATATTGTGAGCATAGAGGTCACAAAATCAGTTGGAGTCCTCCAGGAAAAAAAGTGACTTTGGAAATACAGGTGAGTGCAAGCAATGGCAATCACCCAAATGCTTCTCCAGCCTCATCTGCTGTCTCATTCTTTGAAATTCACATTCCATTCTCTAAAAAAACCCAGCATTTAGATGAAGGAAACAAATAATTTGTCTTGATTACAAGACACCATAATATTTGCTTTAAGCTTCCTGAAGCTGAATTACAGAACAATCACAGTGCTTTGAGGAAGATGTGAGAGACTTTTCTGCAGAAATGTTTTGCTGAAACTGATGGATCTTCCAAAAGTACTGGGGATGGGAGAAGACATGCTAGAAAGTAAAACTGTAACAAAGTTAGCTTAACAAAAGTGGGGTGGGAGAGGGGGTGAGCTAACCAGAATAGAATGAATGACTGGAAACAAAATAAACAGCTTCCACATAACATTTCCCTCAGTTTCCATTAAAGTGCTCTCCCTGTGGTACTGAACTAGAACTAAACTAGCCCCTGAACTAGCCAGCAAGAACTTGTAAGCCATCTCTTTTCCCACAAATATGCAAAACTGCCACAAAGTTAACATGGTGGAGAAAATAATCCCAGCAAAACAAGAAAAAACAGCAGTAAGACAGCTCATTCTACACATCCCCAAGGACACTATTTTATGCAAATTTTGTTTTGCCTGATATCCTTATATAACTTCAAGGGAATTTAGCCATTCCATATGGCCCTGTCAAACAGTCTGCAAGGACAAATACATATGTCTGCCTTTGCTTCAATTGCTTTAATAGACAAGATATTTATTTTCTAAGTAACCTTCCTTTACATAAGCATTTGTACTGGAGTCACCTCTAGCATTCTAAGGGAAAGTATATGACACTAAGCCTTTCTTTGAGAAAAGTGCTCCTAAAAGGGTTCACCGTGTGCAGGGAGCAAATGTCTTCAGAAGTGCTCCAATATGAGGACTACATTTTGAGTGTTGATGGATTCTAAGTAGATCACACCAGATGGACACTTTTACATCCCAACTGCAGAACTATATTACTAGCTGTTCCTGGCTCTCTAAAAGCACCACCAACCCAAATCTCTTCCCCCTCAAACAAAGGAAGCTTCTTTACTGCTATTGAAGAACGTTCACATGCATTTCACTGTCTATCTTCAGTGAAGAAATACTACTATTATTTACTCATGTGAATTTATGAGGAAATTTAATTTTCTTAATATCAGATGTACAAGAAGATTCTCCCATACTTCACAAGAAGACTTCTGTCTTACAGACTTCTTCCTAGTGACCACCAGCACTTGAGAAGAAATTAAATAATCTGGGGCACCCTTGGAGGAAGGGTAAGTGTCTACTGTAATGTTTTTAGTTCATTTCTTTAAAAACAGGTCTGCACACACCCCAAATAACATTTGGACTGTGAAGCCAGTGAACACAGACAAGTTTAGTTGCTCTAGGTCATGAAAGATGAAACCAGGTGCTCTGATAAATCAATCAACTGAAAAGATGATGTCAAAATTCAGCTGCTTCTGTATTCTCACCAAATTATTTGCACTGGCATCAGCCAGTTTCTGAAGCAGAACCTGGCAGCTACCAAAACAGGCTGCAGCAGGAATTACAGGTGTAATACAGGAAATAATCACAAAAATATATTTCTGTAATTCAGTCAAATAGCCAACGGGAAGACCTCATCCAGGCTCAATTAGATTTGTGAATCACAGTGGTAGCTTTAACTTCATTATTCATGCCAGATGCCCTATGATATTCACAATTACCAGAAATATGTATCCTACAACATGAACTAAGAATTGTTGCAACTTTAAAGCTGAGAAAACAGGACCTCAGAGGCCAAGCAATAACAAAAGCAAGTCCTTCTCTTGCATTCATCCACCTTAAAAAAGAAACAAGGCTTTGTAACTGTCTTGATGTAACATTTCCACGCATGCTTTGTCTCCTCTATACAGTGAGGGAAGACACCCACCCTCATTTTCTCTTTGGGGCATCCAATAGCAGTCTGTGGGGCCAGCAGCCTAGAAGAATGACACCATGGGGCCAACCAGGGAGGAGCTCTCTCTGCCTCCTCTCTGCTGGAGAGAGACAGGAGGGAGACAGAGCAGCAGCACTTGTGGCTGAGCCCTCTCAGCAATACAGAGCCCTTCTAAGCAGCACACCCAGGTTTAAGGAAAACAGCATGACTTGCTGTTTTGAAATGCTGCAAAAGCCATGATTTCTGAGAGACATACCAGTAACTCACAGACAGTTTCTTCTGAGCGTGAGGATCTAAGCAAGAAGGCAAAATTGTAAAGCATGTATCCCTTTTAAAGACAGAAATAGTCTTTCCTGCCATGTCAATTTGTGTCAGTTTTAGTAGCATATGGCTATTTTGTGCAGTCTCACCACAGTCACAAATGGAAAATGTTAGGCTGAAGATTAGAAACAAACATGGCTTTTTTTGTACTTAGTTTTCATTTGTTTGTTTATATATTAGCAGTTTATTATCCTCCTACAATCTGTGTTGTAGTGTCTAAGAGTCTGTGCATGCTTCTAAACCCTGAGCAGCCTTTAGCAAAGAAATACTGCTTCTCACCTAAACCAGCAAGAGAATGAACATTCAGTTGATACCTCTTGCCCCACTCCTCCTCCAAAACCAGGCTGTCTGCTTTATAGCATTATGTGGAACAGATATTACTAGAGAACTATGCAATCTTACAAATTTAAGAAATCCCATCTCACCTGAATATGGCCTAATTTAGAAATCAGTTCCTACCAAGCTCATCCAGCAAACAAAGAGGGTTCAACAAAAGGCTGAGAGTTGACAATAGTCTCAATTTTGAGTACATCAGTTGTGTATCACATACAGCCAAGAAAGCATGGTTTAAACACTTCCACTGGCAATTCCTACAGCAATGCAGTCATGCTTTGTGATTTTTTTTGTCAGGGTTGGGGAAGAAAAGAAACAAAAGGCTTCTTTGGTCTAGAATCTTTGTATCTGAGTAAAAGATTTCTGAGAAATAAGGAGTGGGGTTTTCTTGAGCCAAAACAAATAAACAAAATAGCACCTTACTTACTGCTCAAACTACCCCAGTGAGCTCCATCAAATATTTAGGTAAGACTACTATTTATTGCCTCTGCATAGTCCTCACACACACATATTGTACTGCATTTGCTTCCAGAATCACCACCTGGAGTCTAATTTCAACGTGCACTAATATTAAGAAAAAAATCACACCTAGATGAATCTCAGAAAGGCCATTTGGTCAGTACACACTATCTCCTCCCATGGAGCCATGATGGTTAATAACAATTTCTATACTTATTCTGTCTTGCCAACAGAGCTCACAAGTCTTAGGCTGTGGCACCTTTGACGACTTTGAGATGTCAATTCCAGAAGCTTGTGCCGAGAGAGGACATGATTAAAGATCCCAGCTCCCTTACTTTCCCTAAATTAAAGGTGGAAGGGAAGATTAGCTCACAGAAACTACAATTTCTGCAGGTCATGAATATTTCTTAGCAAGTTCTCAATGAAAAGCAATTCAAACATCATCTGCCTTGGCTATGCTAATGCCCTGTGACCAACTTACACAGCTTTTGATTTCTGCAGCTCAGCTACCAAGAAAATTCTCTATACCTGCTCCACAATTTAACCACAGAACTGCAGAACCATTTAGGCTGGAAAAGATCTCTAAGATCATTGAGTCCAACCTTTGACCAATCACCACCTTCACAACTAGACCAGGGCACTGAGTGCCACGTCCACTTGTTTCTTGAACACTTCCAGGGATGGTGACCCTACCACCTCCCTGAGAGCCCATTCCAATGCTTAAAAACCTTTTCTGTGTTCTTCCTGATGTCCTCCCCTGACTCAGCCTGAGGCTGTGTCCTCTTGCCACGTTGCTGGCTGCCTGGGAAAAGAGGCCAACCCCTATGCTGCTTGTGAGGTACCAAGCACTGCTTCCTTTCCCTCACTGGTTTCTGCCCATTCCCCACCATCTCCAGGGCACATGGGTCCCACAGACTTCTGGTTGCCTGGATTTCTTCCTGGGTTTCCTCTGGCTCCCACAAACAATAGGCATCTGCACACCCATGCACCTACAATCACTTCACAAAAGGACTCCTTATCAGCACCTTCCTTGTAAACTTGCTTTCCATCTAGTGTTTCTTTGGAATTGGGACAGGAAGGGGAAAAAAAAGCCCACCAAGAAGAAACCTCCAAGTCTGATAACAATGTAGGCACCAGACTTTGATGCACTGTATTGCACTGCTCTATCATTTCCTTAGCAGTCAAAGTCAGCACTGCCAACAGACAGCTAACCAGGAGGCTGAGCAGCCTGAACACACTGAAACTTGTCACCAAAAAAAATCACAGCAGTTCCACCTGCTCAGATATATCATGCAATTAAGAAGAAATGAAGTTAAAAAAGCAAAAAAAGAAAACCATGTGTATTATTATAATTAGTTACTATGTGAAAGAGAATTTCTGCACTAGCTGTTCATTTAACAGCCCAACATTTCTAAAAGGTCTTGTAGGAGACAAAAGAGAGGGAAAAAAATTTCAAGCCAAAGACCTATCAGACATACATAATTTCAAGTATCTCCACTGCAGGACTCTGAAAAAAAAAGGAGAGTTTACACACACAGAGCTTTCTGTTAGGTAATGTTCTGTTAGGAGGAATGAAAGGTAAACCTCGAAATATACCCAGCATCAGTACCATGGATGTTTCACATCTACAATGGATTGAACACCCATCCTGGGCTGGTCCTAGGTGGTCATTTCATTGGAAGACAGTGCTACATAAGTATTTTCAAAACACTATTTTCATGTACTGCTCTTTCCCCAAACATCAGTGAGACAAAAAAAAGCATAGAACAGAAGCACTGTAAGACATCTGAAAGCGACAGTCTTTTATCACAACTGGCACTACTAACAGTAGTGTTAATTCAGTGGCTCTCTGCAGGTACCTGCTGCACATATCGCCTTTTCCCTATTACTTTTGCGTGCTTTCCAGCAGGGGAATCTTTGCTCAACTTATTCTAGCCTTACCCTTTTGTTTTTAAGGAGTTAGGAGCATAAAAATACTGGAAACTCAAGTCTGTTCCGAAGATGCAGCATCCAGTGCTGGCAACAAAAAACACCCTCCCGCCCCTCGTTCATTCACCTTGCAAAGGCCACCAGAAAAACAAACTAACAGCCCGCATCCTAAAGTTTGCACGGCGGCAGACGGCCGCTGACTCGCACTTAGCCAGGCCGGCCTTAAACAGGTTACATGGAAAAAGACACATGGAAAGAATCAGCGCGCACCGCCCCGGCTGTGGCGGGGGACGCGCTCGTTGGCGTTTCGCTCTTGGAGACGCGGCTCGCTCGGCTCCTCTCGCTCCGGGATGAGGGAGGGGAGCGGCACCCCTGGAAGCCATCCCCCTCAATAGACACGCACACACACACACAGATTCCAGCGGGTCGGGCAGCCCGGGGAGGACAGGGTATCCCGGTATCCCGATATCCGGCGGGACAGGGACACTTACAGCTCAGGAGCCCCAGGCAGAGCAGGAGCAGCAGGCGCAGGCTGCGGCTCGCCATCTTCCCGCGGCGGCGGCGGCGGCGTGGGGCGGTGCCCGGGGCCGGGGGCTCGGAGCCCGCGGAGCTCTCGCAGCGCCCGGCCGCGCTCTGCCTCCTCCGGAGCCGGAGCCGGAGCCGGAGCCGCCCCAAACTTTTAACGCGTCCGAGGAGGCGTCTCCTCCTCCGGGGCTTGAGGCGGGGATGTGCCCTGGCCGCCCGCCCGGAGCGGGGAGCCGCGGCGGGCTGCGGTGCCGAGAGCATCCCTCTGCTCCGCCGCCCCCGCAGCCCGGGCACGGCGCTGTGCTGAACCCACAAGTTCTCTCCGTTTCGTTCATTTATTTATTTATTTTTAAGCGGGGGCATCTTCATAAACCCAAGGACATTTGTTGCAACAGAATAAACTTTTCGTTAGGAAAAGATTTAATTTCTCAAAGAAGAGCGTTGTCCCTGTTGGTGCGCTTCCCTCAGGAAAATCCCTCCCCCCAGGGAGGAAGGGGGATAACGGGCTGAAATCACGGAGCAAACATTTGGATATTCCGGCTTCCCCCAAGGAGGAAGTAGGGATAACGGGGTGAAATCACGGAGCAAACATTTGGATATTCCGGCTAACAAAAAAAAAAAAAAAAAAAAGCCATGTGAGGGCGAGGCGAGGCGCTGTTCTAAGGCGAAAGAAGTCACAGTGACTCCTTGTGCCTCTCTGTACGGCTGGATTGGACAGAATCCCACCTAGGGCAGGAGATGGGTCACACAGTGACCTTCAAAACATTTTTATTAAGTTATTATTTTGTACCAGATTAGGAAAGTTTTCGGTTAAGTATACATGTGGTGTAATGGTTCTTTAAATTTATGAATGAAGGAAAATTACTCATCTTGACAGTTAATAGTCTGAGTAGTTTCCAATGACATCTTAAAAATGCATTACCACTGATGTAAAGCAGTTCTATAAGAAGAAAAGTATCACAAGTATTTTTTTTTTTGGTAATCAGAACAGCAATGTCGGCTATATTTTGTTAGAGGGCAACAAAATGAAGAAAGATCATTTATAACTAAAATCTCTAACAGCTATTTTAATGGAGAGCAAGGAATCAGGATGCCACAATGCTCTTCATGGCAAAATTTTAGTTTATTTTTCACATGGAAAAAATGTATACAGAACACAAATAATATTTCTTTTAAAAAATCTGCATGCATATATGTCTTTATGTATGTATTACTGGCATCATGACATGCATTTAATAAAATCAAAACTATCCCATTGAAAACAGAAAAGTTTTTTGTGTGTCCCAGCACATCATATCTTTAGGCAAGTACAAAGGTTCATTGATTTCAGTGGGACTGCTTTACTATTTAGTCAGACAGTGATGGAAATGTTGTCTTGATATAACATTTAAATATGGCAAGAGTCTGGTGGAAAAGTAATAAACGTGAGGAATGTTAAGAAATGGCAGTATGGAATTAAATTAAAGGATATGTGGTAGGATGTTATTAATACTGATGGTTGATGAAAATGAGCTAATACATATAGTTCATTTATTATATACAGTTTTTCTCTATGTACTTTGCTCAACAACTTTATTCTTAAAAATACTGTTAAGTACTTTGTTAGAAGGGCTCAAGACTGCTATCCATATTTTTTACCTTTTAAAGTTGGAGTAGAAATGTTTTCATTAAATAACACACATAGAGCCTCAAATGGAGGAATTTGAGATGCTCAGTTTAACAGTTATTCTTGGAGAACTTTCCATAGACACTCCTTTTTAGAATAATAAAAATAGTCTATAATTAACATCTGCACACAAAATGCAAGTCAAGAATAGCTCTCTTATTTTGTGGTAGCTGTTCTAGTCAAGTTCTTTGTATAGAAAAGCCTTGAAAAAGTGAGTGTAATTGCAACATGATTTCAAGATCTGGATGTTTTGTAGCAATCCCAGGAATTAATAAAATGAAAGACTGCCCTCATTTTATGAGGCAATATTTTAGATAAATCTACATTTGTACATTGCAATGGAATTCTTCCTCTTCTAAATGAAACTTTCTATTGCAAATGTGAAGTGCTGATGATAATCTGTTCTAATAATGAGTTTACCTCTTTTATTATTGCACCATCACTGTGTTACTGTCCAATTTTTAGAGTTATTAGAAATGCCTCTGCTTGAGTTAAGGCGCAAACAAGACCATATGCCAAAGTCAACAATATGGGTTTTATTTAATCAGAAATATGAGAAAGACAGAGAGAGAGAAGGAGAGAGAGAAAGAAAGAAATAAAAAAGAGGTGGGGGGACAGAAAGAGAGTAACAGAGACAGATCAAAGAAAATATCACTACTCTGTGAATCCCAACGATGTTCTGTTGATCCTCTCCAGCTGGTCTTGGTGGTGAAGGTCCCCCCTGAAAAGCACAGAATCCAATGGATTAATGAACACTCAGGCCAGGCCAGCTGAGAATGCCCAGGTACCTCTCCTGGAAGGAGGCAATCTCTTGCAGCAGACTCTGGACCTGTTGCATCATTTTGCTTCCATGCAGTCTTGTGGTGCCAGGCCTCTGGGATTCACTTTCAGGATCTTTGATGGATTATGGCACCCCCTCAGCTGCCTCCCACATGGATGTGGCCTGTGGGGTTGGGGGTTCCACAGCTGGGCTGGTTTGTGTGAGGGAGGATTGGTGTTCACTGCCTCTGACCAGAGGTTGCACCACACATCTGAAACCCCCTCGTCACCCCTTGGTTGGGGGCAGCCTGTGCAAACCTGGCCTCTGTGGGCTGTGGTCTCCCCCACCCCAAAGCCAGTTTGTTCTCCTTTCTTGTGGATGCATTCATTTCCCTCAGCCTTGTTTGTTTCTCCCCAGACTTGGGATGATTGAACATAATGTAGCATTTATCTTATCTAGGCTGCTTAACTCACGGTGCAAAGTTCCAGTCAGGCATCTTCAAGGAGGGATGGGCTTCTGATGTTGTAGCTTCTTTATAAAGTTTTTGCTATAATGGAAAAAACTCCTTCATAACAAGGTTTAAAGCATGAACCACTTCAGTCCGTGATACACTGTTGAAGAGTTCTGTTCTCCTCACCTAACAGAAAAACTGTTTTGAAAAATAATTTGTAAAAATTCAGTGAAATACCATAAGCCTCTGGCTCTTCACTTGGGAAACATTTTATCTTTCTATCTGTAGGATGCTAAAAATGAATAAAGAGAAATCAAATTATATTAAAAGAATCCTCCTTTTGGTCATTTCTCCTCTCAAAACATATTTTATTTTGCACAGAGAAGAAAATCTCTCTAGATTTATTCTTCAACAATTTGCATGCTGATTTCTAGAATAGCTTTGATGTAAAATAACAACAACAAAAAATCAGTATAACAAATTAGAACTGCTAAATTTGGTTGCAAAGGTGTTGCAATGTAGATACTCAAACACCTATCACAGATAGATTAGCAGGGAAGATGACGGATTCCTCTTCTTGAAAACCTGCATAGAAGAGGGGCAAAAGCAGTGCAGTACATGAAGAGAACGGGCTGTTTGATTAGCACCTTGAAGAGTAAGATGCTAATTTCTATGGAATCTCTTCTCTATTATGGCTTACATATGCCAGACCAGAAGAGCATTGCAGGAGAGATAATGAATGTTCATCCCTGCACTGCCATTAAAAATAACTTTAGAAAGCAGTTTAATGAAAGACAATGTTTCCCTAGCCAGTCACATTCAGGTATATCTCAAGTTTACTCATTGAATTTAAGTAGATTAAATAATGGAACCCTCATTCCACGTAAGAAAACACATATTTTTATCCTGTTGATAAGCAGGTACTATAGATGTCTGATGATCTGGGAGTAGCTGTTCTCTTGTTTGCAGACTGAAATGCCAGTCAAAGCATAAAGGATTGCAGTTCTGTGCCTCTTTTCCTTTTTCTTCCTGTGCTTTCCTACCATGATTGCTCTTTAAATGTTTTAGTGTCTCTTGGTTCATATAAAATAGAAGATAACCCAGAAAGTTTGGTGATAACTGTGCCTGATAATGATAAGAGTAGCAGTAGGGAAGATGTAGACTATGGAGACTCAAAGGGAGAAAATGAAAGACAGAAAAAGAAAGTGTTTCTGTGCATAAGCATGCCTATCATTCTTTATATGGACAGTTGAGAGCTTACTGTTATGGGAACTCACACGGTTCAGGCTTTGATCAAGAAGACACCTTTGAATATTTTTCCATATTTAACAAAGAAGAAACAGATTTTTTTCATATTTCTAAAAAGAGAAATGTTATGTTTGAGATGGTCAGAGATGCCATTTGAGATTTGGTGCCATAGCCTGTGCATAAGATCTCTGTACACATCTTTTTTCTAAGCACTTTAAGTTGTTGTCACATATATTTGCTCTAATAAATGCTGAATACAGTAGCACACAGCTGTGAAGTGACCATTCTGATGTGATTCCGGGCATAGTTATTGGACAAGTTCACAGAGAACTATTTTGTAAAACTGCTAAAACAGACTCCATTGAATTTAGCTCAATTGCCAATATGCTTTTTTTACAATCTGTATCACAAGTTTTTTTTCTAAATCCATTGATTGATGTGCTATTCATTTTTTGTGCAGCTTTGACTGCCAGCTGCAGTACATTGAATCTCTCAGCTTGAAAGCCTTGCCCTTTAGTGTAAAGAATAATCAGCAGCCATATGTAAGTGTGTAGACAGGCTGATATTTCCAATTTAAGGGACACTTTTTTTCCTTTGTAATTTTAGTTATCACCACACCTGGTTTGTTACAATGTCCTGGGGAATTGCTTTAATGGCTGTCCACTCCCCTGGTTACAGAAGGCCTTGTCTCCTTTTGAGTTCTGTGGCTTTTTATTATTTTTTAGAGCTTCATGTGAATTGTTTTAACTCACATCTGGGAGAAAAAAACCTGATTTATCTGACAGATTATCGGCTTGTTTTGTAATTTGAAACTAAAAATTGTGACCAAGTATATTTTTGATAAAAGAAGCAAAAAAATATTTTCAGATACTTTTTTTTTCCCTCCAAGCTGTCATTGATGGCTGTTTAAAGACAGAGCATGCCATGGATTTGTTGTCTGACTGTAACGCAATGGACTAGAGTAGTGATAGAACACTGCATTGCTATTAGACTGTTAAAATATTTCATACCTAATGGGACTGCCAAACTTGAACCAAGAAGGCCACAAAATGTGAGGGCAGAACAAGTAAAGAGTAATACAAATTACTGGTTCTCAGTAGTGTTTTTCAGTGAAACCCCCTACACCCCACCTTCATTTTCTGGAATGTCTTGTATGATTTTATCTTGAACTTGCAAAGTACAGAATCAATGCCTTTTTCTTTTTCTTTTTTTTTTTTTAACTGAACTTGCAAGATTACTGCCACTGAGTAGGCAGCTCAGTAGCAATTAAAGGTACATTTCCAAAAAAGATCCATCACGTAGGATGGCACTGTTGGACACAATTCAGCCTAAGCAACAATGGACAATGCATTAGTCACAATGCTGCTGGTGGAGAATTCAGAATTATTTTGCCACAATGGTTATAAAGCTTTACTGTTCACTAGGTAAAAGAATGCCTGGATGGCAGAGCCCAGAGTTCTGGTGAGTGGTGTTAAATCCAGTTGGCAACTGTTCACAGTGGTATCCCCAGTGCTCAATGTTGGGGACAACCCTGTTTCATATCTTTGTAATGACCTGGACGAGGGGATTGAGTGCATCCCCAGTCAGTTACAGATAACACCAAATTGGGTGGGAATGTCCATCTGCTGGAGGGCAAGGAAGGGTCTGCAAGAGGAAGCAGGACAGGCTGGATCAATGGGCTGAGGCCAGTGGTTGGTCTGAGGTTCAACCAAGCCAATTACCAGGTCCTGCCCTTAGTTCACAACAACCCCCCGCAGGACAGGCCAGGGCAGAGTATCTGGAGAGCAGGAAAAGGACCTGGGGGTGCTGGTTGCAGCAGCTGAATATGAGCCAGCACATGCCCTAGTGGCCAGGAAAGCCAATGGCACCTGGCTTGTGTCAGAAAAAGTAAGGCCAGCAGGAGCAGGGCAGCGACCGCTCCCTGCACCCAGCACTGGTGAGGCCACATCTCAAAACCTGTGTTCAGCTCTAGGCTCCTTAATTCAGGAAGGACATTGATGTGCTGGACCATGTCCAGAAGGGCAACGAAGCCGGGGAAGGATCTGGAGCTCAAGTCTGATGAGGGGAGGCTGAGGAACCTGGAGTTGTTTGGCCTGGAGAAAAGAAGGCTGAGGGGAGATCCTACCATTCTCTACAACTACCTCCCAGGATGGTGTAGCCAGGCTGGTCTCTACTCCCAAGTAACAAGTGATAGAACAGGAGAAAACGGTCTTAAGTCATGCCAGGGGAGGCTCAAGTTGGATATTAGGAAAAATTTTGTCACAGAAAGGATTGTAAAGCATTGAAACAGGCTGCACAGGAAAGTGGTGGAAGTGCTCAGAAAACAAGCAGATGTGGTACATTGTAATACAGTTTAGTAGACGTGGTGGTATTCAGTTAAATATTGGACTTGGTGGTCTTGGAGGTCTTTTCCAACTTCAGTGATTCCATGATTCTATAATTCCATGGTGTTATGAAGAATACACCTCTTAAGATGCAGTTATGCTGCATGTTGTCTTACAAGGCTGTTGCTGCTTCTGGACATGGATTATGGATTACTGCTCTCACTTTGTTTGTGCATGAAAATTAGTATAAGAAATAATGTTAATCATATGAATAAAACGTTATCTCTCAGCAGTACTCATCCTGCAAATTGTATCACTTCAGTGACCTTGCATTCAGTGCCTTGCACAGTGCTGCTACAGTTGTTTACCTAGAGGATGAGCAGAGAGAAACAGCCAAGAATGGCAAAGGGAGGCTCAGGAGTTTTTAAGCCAATTTTACTTTTGAAGCAATGTTTAAGTGAGCTCAGAGCTGGCTTTGGGACTATGACGGTGATAAACAGTCATGGTTTGCTGCTTACACACTTCTGTTGGGTCACATACCATGGCCTAAGAGCAATTACAGGGCTCCTTTTGCTTCAGAGGGAAACCTCATATTTTTTCACCATTATAAAATAATAGACATGGTTTTCCTGGAAGTTAAAGGGCTTTATGAAGACTGGTAGAATGTAATTATTCTTGGACAGTTCTGTTAAGTGATCTCTTCCTTGTCTTTAGGCATTGAGGGTGGGCTGCTCAGGCTCCTTTGGATGCAGCCCAGGACACAATTGGCTTTCTGGGCTATGAGCACTCACTGCTGGCTCATGTTCAGTTTTTCATCAACCATCACCCCTAAGTCCTTCTATACAAAGCTGCTCTCAAGAACCCTGGGTGAAATTTCCAGCACTTTTGGACATATTTTGATTTTCTCTGGGTGGTACAGCTTTGCACTGTAATTCTGTTGGTTGAGGGTTACCAAAAGGCAGATAACCTTGCTCCTCTCTAAATTCTTCGGTGTGTTACCAATCCCAGATTTTTTAAAATCTATACTGTGCTTCCAGAACTACACCAAACAAGTAAAAGAACAGAGCAGATATCCCACCATCATTTTTTTTCTGAAGATTCAGGTGAATAAAAAGTTTCAAATATTTGTACAAAAGAAGATTTAGAGATTAGGAAGTGCCAGTTTAATATAGATATGTATAAAAAAGTGTGTGGTGTTAAGTAGGACTTTACTCCTGTCATTCAATACTCCCTCAGAGTGACAGAACAGGGGTGGTTCTGTCTCTCATTCTCTGAACATTCTGAATTATCTACTTATAGAATAAAAGTGTTCTTTTTATACCCTACTCTAGTAACCTTGTTTTGCTTATGGTTTTTTAACCATTTAAACCAAAATGATTTGTCATGTGATCAAACATTGACTGCATCTGATTCCTTGAGTTAACAGGAGAAATGGTGTAGTTGTGGTGTAATCACAGAAATATTGGCATCATTCTATGTAACTTGTATTTCACTCATTTTAAAAATGAAGAAGCAAGAAGACTGAGTTGCTGAAATTCTTAACCTATCAAATAATATAACCAAGGGCACCAATAGGTACCTTATTCACACCCCTGGTTTTATGGATGAGAGCCCAGGTAAAGAGGGAAGCCAGTGCCAGGTACCAAGCCAAGGGGACCCAGCTGTCCCACTGCTCCACAGATGTGTTTCCACAGTGGAAAATACCATATCTTTTTTTTTTTTTATGCTGAGTTTAATTACATGCTTTAGCTCTTAATGACACTAATTTAGTGTCACTGTCTGACACTGGCTTCATGGTGGCTACTTATATCATTGCCAGCTGAGGATTGCAATGAAGACCATCATCAGCTAAACTGTAAAGCACCAAAATTAACTCTTCAGTTATTTCATAAATATTTTTTTTATGTGAATCATGGTTTTCCTACATGGGCAGCAGCTAGTTCCTACTGGCATTCAATCTTTTGGGGAGGAACAACAGTTGGGAGGTGTGAGGGGCTGGACACCAAGTGGTCCCCAAACCACTATCACTCCCCTCCCCAACCGGACAGAGAAGAGAAAAAATATAGTGAAAGGCTTGTAGGTTAAGAGATCATTCACAAATGACCATCACCAGCAAACCAGGCTAAACTGAGGAAAGTTCATTTAATTTATTGACAAATCAGAGTAGGGAACTGAGAAATAAAAACAAGTCTTCCCTCATCTTTCCCTTCTTCCCTGGGTTCAACTTTACTCCTGATTTCCCAACTTTACCTCCTCCCCTCCTCAGTGGTGCAGGAGGATGGGGAATGAGGGCTGTAGTCAGTCTGTCACACGTTGTCTCTGCTGCTGCTTGCTCCTCATGAGGAGGACCCACACTTTTCCAGTGTGGGCAGTGGAACCTCTGCTCGGACACCGGGAGTCCTTGATGTCCACAGGGCTGTTCCTCTCCTGCATTCTCAGTCTTTCCTTATCTACCTACAATTGCTGCTGAAGAGTAACTCTTTTCCCTCCTTAAATCTGTTATCCCTGAGCACTACCACTGTCACTGATGGTTAATTTTGGCCAGCAGTGGGTCTGCCTTAGATCCAGCTGGCATTGGCTGTGTGGGACACCAGGAAAGCTTCTCGTATCTTCTCACATTAAAATACAGGGGTGCTCCCCTGTAGGTCCCTCACTCCGTTTCTGTGTTGGTTTTGCATCATGCAAGTGATGTTTTGGGAGAGGCTGCTGGCAGCTTTTTTCGTGTCTGATAGAAACCAGTCAGTGGTTGACTTTGGGAATTGACAATCTGTTGAACCACTGGAAAGCTGTACACTCCCCTGTGGAAAACACATAGTAAAGATGAAAGAAACTCGTAAACTTTCTCTTTTCTCTCCCAGCCAGCAAAGAGGCGACATGGCTGGTCCAGCCCTTGTCTCAGACACCCTGCTGTGGGGTGTTGGAACCCAGGAAATTCCTCTGGCTGCCCTGG
>JAHXMQ010012338.1:7981604-8008312 GCA_020466415.1 Ammodramus savannarum pratensis | reverse complement strand
GATGCATAAATTCCATTCAAATACAGGATTTTGTCTGGTCAGTGCCAACTTCTTCCTCTGCATGTTAACAGCGCCTTCGAGGTGGGAAGAAGTTTGTTTCTTCTGATAAGAGAACAATAAATTCTTTTTCTCTGAAAGATTTAGGTGGCTGCTAAGTCCTGTGGCTGCTATCTCGCTGTGAGTCTTTTCTTACAAAAGAGTATCTTACATAGCATAGTTTCTATTTTAACAATTTTTATAACCTAAAACTATATTTAACACAGTACTTAAGAGAATTAATACAGCATTACTTTCTAACATAATACATATAATATTCAATATGTGCGAAAAGCCAATCATAAAATACATGCATTTTTCACATTCTGTCACTACAAGCTCTGGTAAACAGTCTTTTCTGTAAGTTTTTTTCAGGTGCTGGAAGGCCACAACTAGGACACCCTAAAACCTTCTCTGTTCCAGGCTGAACAACCCCAGTTCTCTGAGCCTTTCCTCCCAGCAGAGCTGCTCCATCCCTCTGATGCCCTTGGTGCCTCCTCTGGCCTGGCTCCAGCAGGTCCCTGTCCTTGCTGTGCTGGGAGCCCAGAGCTGGATGCAGCCCTGCAGGTGGGGTCTCAGCAGAGGGGGCAGAGGGGCAGAATCCCCTCCCTGCCCTGCTGCCCTCGGGGCTCTGGGTGAGCCCAGCACACGGGGGGCTCTGGGCTCCCAATGGCCAGGCCATGTCCCACTTCTCACGCACTGGGATGAGACCGTCCGACGATCGCTGCGGGTCCCTTCCAAGGCAGAATACACTCTATGGCTCGGAGTTGTGGCGGCGGCACCGAGCCCAGGAGGCTCCCGCCGCCCGGCGGCCGCGCTCGGTACAGCGGCGGAACGGCGGGACAGCGGCCGCTGTTGCTGCCGGAGCCCGGGCAGGAGGCACCGGGGCTGCTGCGGGAGCATGGCCGCGCCCTGGGCCGCCCGCGAGCTGCGGGCCGCGAAACGTGAGTGCAGCAGGGAGCCGGGAGTGCGGGAGGGAGCCGGGAGTGCGGGGCCCTGCCGAGCTCGGGCTCGTTTTGCGGCCGTGCTTTCACGGGCTGAGGGGGCCTTTTTAGGCTGCGAGGAGTTGGCCTGTCTGAGGGAAGGGCCTTTGCAGCCAGGGAGCGACATTAACCTTTGCATAGGATCAACAACCCAGGGTAGTTAGGGCTGGAGGGGACTTCTGGAGATCATCCACTCCACGAGCAGGGGACACAGGAACGTGTCCAGGTGCATTTGAAATGTCCCCAGGGAGATACTCCACATCCTCCCAGCGCAGCTTATTCCAGTGCTCTGCCCCTGTCCATGGAAATAATTTCTTCCTCCTGTTTCTTGTGTTTTAATTTATGGCCGTTGCTTCTCATCCTATTGCTGGTCACCACTGAAAGGAGTCTGACACCAACTTCTTGGCACCTGCCTTTGAGATTTTTATATGCATTAATGAGATTTCCTTTCAGTCTTCTCCTCTCCAAACTAAACAGGCCCAGATCCCGCCGTCCCTCCTCACAAGGGAGGTGCTTGGGACCTCCTCATCATCTTTTTGACCTCTTTTGTTGCCTCAGAGTTTCCTGTTGTGATTTTGGGCAGGCAGTGCAGGGTCCCAGCATGCTGGAGCTGCAAAAGTGCTACCTTGTAAATATTGAGACAGATGGGTGGGTGATCTGTAGTGTTGTAGAAACCAAAACTTTATAAAGAGGCTTTGAAAACTCAGAATGGGTCACAGAATGGTTGAGGTTGGAAGGGACCACAGTGGGTCATCTGGTCCAACATCCCTGCTCAAGCAGGATCATCCCAGAGCACATGGCACAGGATTGCATCCAGATGGTTCTGAAATATCTCCAGTTAGGGAGACTCCACACTCTCTCTGGGCAGTCTGTTCCAGTGCTTGGTCTGGACAGGAAAGTTCTTAATGTTCATGTGGAACATCTGTGCGTCCATTTCTGCCTCTTGCCCCTCGTCCCATTGCTGGGCACCACTGAGCAGAGCCTGGTCCTGCTCTGAGCCCTCCCTGCAGGCACTGATGAGGTCCCCTCTCACTTACCCCTCCTCAAGGCTGAACAGCCCCAGTTCCCTCAGGCTTTCCTCATTACAGGGATGCTCTGCTGGGCTCACACTCTGCTTGCTGTGGGATTATTGCTTACTCAGTGTCTCTCCTGTCTGTGCCCAGGGTACATCTCCACACCGGCTGTCTCTCGGCTGACGCCCGATGAGGTGGTTCGGATGCGAAATGAGCTCTTCACCAAAGAGAAGGAGAGACAATTGTCTCTGCAGCCACGGATTGAGAAGATTGAAGTGAAATACACGGGGAAGCCGCACCCTGGCACTGTGTTTGTCATGAACAAGGCTCTGTCCACGCCCTACAACTGTGCCATGCGTAAGTGGATGCACTTCTGAACTAGCACCTCGTGGTGAACGTAGTGCTGCCAGTTGAATTAGAAACAGTTCATTTTTGGAGGTTTATTTCACAGTTCATCCTTCCAGGTCATTTACAAATATGAAACTTGCAGTTGTTAGAAATGCAGGAGTCTCAGCTGCTGATCCTGAAAAATATGGTTAATAACTAACTGATACTTTAGGGTTTTTAAATTTTTTTTAGATTTAAGTGAATGGCATTGCAAGAACTCTGTTCTGGCTTGCGTGGATGGTGAAATCTGGGACATGTACAGACCCCTGACCAAATCATGTGAAATTCAGTTCCTTACCTTCAAAGATGAAGATCCAGAGGAAGTAAACAAGGTAAGTTATTATCTTGTTCCATTGTAGGTGATCCTGGTTCTCTGTACCTTGTCTCATTGCAGATAGCCCTAATTATGACCCCTTGATTCTGTGTGCACCTTTCAGTTCCACACCTGTCTGCTTTCTTGAACTTTGTTGTCATTAAAGTTCAGACACTTTTAATGTCTTTCTAATGGTGCACCATGGCTATCATTAGTTGGACTAGTGTGTGGGCTAGGTGAATTTCTGGCTTTCTTTCAACTGTTGTATTATTCTGGGATTTCAGATTTAAAAATCTCCAGGGTTGCATCTGGCTTGCATTCTAAGTGCAGTTTTGTTTTTTTTAAATTTGATTCTGTTTGGAGAATCATCTCTGAATAGAAGTTTAAATACTAAAGAAAGTAATCATAGAATCATGGAAAAGCTTGGGGTGGAAGGGACATTATAAGCTCATCCAGTTCCACCCCCTGCCATGGGCAGGGATGCTTTCCACTAGACCAGGTCGCTCATAGCCCTGTCCAACCTAGCCTTGAACACTTCAGGGGTGGAATGCTTGGGTTGGCAGCTAGGGTTGTGCATCATCCAATTAGGTTTTGGGAGATTTTTTTGGGATAATTATCTTCTAGGCATTAAATTCCTGTTCTGAAATTCTCTTTGCAGGCATATTGGCGTTCCTGTGCCATGATCATGGCGTGTGTGCTAAAGAAAGCATTCAAGGATGAATACTCAGTCAACCTAGTTAAAGCTCCAGAAGTGCCAGGTGATAAAAGTGTTTTATATTGATTGTCTTTTGCTGCTTCTCAAGTGAGTGCTTAATAACCAAACTTAGAAAAAAAGTATTTCCAATGATTGATGGTGCTTAGCATTGATATGTGTATTACATGCTGTTTTAGTTGCCTTTAATTTATAATAACCACAATGGAAACAATGTTGTTATCAATGTTCAGAAAATAGGTCTGTGTGGCCGCTGTGTTTCCACTTAAGATTTCCTAGCTGAAATTAGTAACTAAACCTCTGTATTGTGAAGTGACATGAGCAAGGTTCCTAGATGTGATGAGACATTTCTGTGGAATTTGCTTTAATAACTGCATCACTTGTCCATCACTTGAGTTTCTAAAAATGACAATGTCTACACCAAATTGGAAGATTACTGAGGTACAAAGAAGCTTAGAAGCTTAGTAACAACTTCTGCTCATCCATGACCTGATTTAAGATTTAGAAAAGTGAGAAAGTGCACAATGGAAGAGGTTGTTTCAATAACAAAACCTGCATAATTATGCATTTAATATATGAGAAGGTTGGTTGCTGGTCATGCGGAGTACTACAGCTGCTTCTCTTTTTAGCAATTTTAGCATTTGTTGTGATTGGTAAGTACAGGTAAATATTTCAGTTCTACCAGAATTTGGAATAATCTTGGATATACTCAGCTATATCATTATACTGCATGTACAGAAATAGTGTGATCTTACTGGGTTCATAGATTTGATTTCTAAATAGCCATAACTCAATATACACAAAAGAGTGTTCTAACAACTGTCAGATAAATTTGTGTTGCCTTTACCAGAAATTTGTGCATTGAGTTTGTCATGGATAAACATCTCTAGTATTGTCTTATTTCTCTATGCAAAAAATTCTTCTTCATAATTTAATAGCTCACATTTATTGTGTGAGGCATACAGTGGAAAAACAGTGAAGTATTTTTAAAGTGAGTGGTTTTGGTTTTTTTTGCAGTGTCAGATGCAGTTTTGTGGAGCAGTTTATTTTTCCCCCTCTTTACTGGGATTCTGTTATACTGACTTTGCATTAAAACTCCTTTCAAATTACTTTCTCATTCAGTGAAATGAAATTATAACAACACAAGTTAATCTGTCATTTTATAGTATAATCTGAGATGAAAACTTTTATGATGAATTTCTAGAAGTAATTCTGTTTTTCTTCTAATTTATTTTGTTGTAAGAAAATGGTATGATTGGGAAATGCATATTTTGTTACAAACATGAATATTTTTATCTTTGGATTGGAATTGCAGTGATCTCTGGAGCTTTCTGTTATGATGTGGTTTTGGACAATAAACTGAATGACTGGAAACCAACAAACGTAAGCATTTTTCAGGCATAAACTCAAAAAGTTCCAGATCTTGTGTTTTTGTCCAGTTGTTGTTTTTTGATAGGGGAGAAGAGACAGAGCTTTTTTTCCCTTTTTGTTAGTGCACATTTGGAGTAGTCTTTGGGAGCTGATCTCTGCATTTACCCCACACTGGTGCTATGGAGAGTGCTCTCAATTTCCTTTCAGACAAAAATAAACTTTGTGCTGTCTTCCACATGCTTTCAGGCTTTAGGACTGTGGAGCTAGAGAAAATTCTAATCTGAGGTACAAGTTCAGAAACAGTTGATGGGGTCATTGGGGCCTCAGTGCCATATTTTTTACTGTGCAGATCTGTTCCTCCTCAGCTGCTCTTGCCTGGTAATGTAGATGCAGTCTTTGTGTGAGTAGAGTTTCTGAAAATAAAAGTGTGTATAAGGCATATTTTCTGGTGGTTTACAGCAGAATCAGCTTGTTGTTGAAAAAAATCTGTGAGCACATTCAGCTGCAGCTCTCCTTAATAGCTTGCTTGTGTTTCATGCTCTGCAGCAAATCTAATAATCTGAATGCTCTAAATCTCAGAACCATTTGTGATCATAAATGTTTTACCCATCTGGGGCCCATTCTTATTTTGTGCCCAAAAACCAGCAGAGGGGTGTATGGGTAGCAAAGCAATATTGGTACAATGCAGAATTTTTCTTCAATATGATCTTGTGGCTGAAGTAATTTAGTTGGAAATATTTTCTACATGACATTTTAAATGTAATTCCACCTCATAACAATTTCTTATTTACGAGTAAATCTGAATTATGCAGAACCTCAGATTCTGGTCCAAGGTGACAAATTTTTATTTAATAAATATTCAGTACATTTTTTTCACTTTGATCTATCATAATGGAGCTTATTTAGTAGTGAAGACTCTACTCTGGGAAACAAGAGTTATAGATGAGTATTCAACAGTAGCAAGACTGTGTATGTAGTACCATGTAGGGAAAACCTACTATCAAACTGCCTACATGGGCAGTTTAATTAATATATATTGTTTTTGATGGAAAATGCCTATTTCTCATTGAAATGATTGGGCATTGAGTCTGTGCATTAAAACAGTGATGATCTGTACTGCTCTTATGATAATAGTAAGACACTCCTACAGTAAAATTGCCATATTTAGGGTTTATAGTAGATGATCTTTGTTGCTTCGACTAATATTTAGTGTTTACTGTGCTTTATCTGTTTACTACAGCTGTGAAAAGATGGTTACAGTTTTTGTGTTCTTTTATTAGGACAACTTCTGTTCTCTTACAAGGGATGCCAGAAAGTTAATCCATCAAGACCTGCCCTTTGAAACGCTGCATGTTGAAGCAAAAGTAGCACGTGAAATGTTTCAGCACAATAAGTGAGTGTCTGAATTTGCCTTTCTCTCAAAGAGGCAATTAGAAATCAAGTCAAATCTCTGCTTGGTTTTATAGATCTAAAATAAGATGTGAAGTAAGAAGGTGCTTCTCCCACTGCTCTGAATGAGCCTGCCTCCATTCTCTTCCCACCAACTTGCTCACACCAATTTACTTAGTTCTTGTTCTCTTCAGAGGCCAGCACCTGGCACCTTCACTGGATGTAGTTTTGTGACAAGCTGAAAGACTGAGACTTCTTTTGTTCACTAGTGAGCTTCAAGATTCCACTACTACTAAAGTGAAACTCTGGTGCTTAGCCTTGACATGGTAGCCTTTTCTGCAAGGCTTCCATATTTAAACAAATGTATATTTTTCATGTCCTGGTATCTTCAAATGAAGATTTAATGAAATGCAGTTTTTGAATTGTGCAGGGGAAAATGGGTAAAATACTTTGGTCTGTGCTATAAAAAAAAGGTTTTTTCAAAACCTCCTGTCTTCTTTGCTGAAAAATATACCTCAGCCATGTTTCTGGTCCACAGATTTTTGGAGAGATGCAGGGGAAAATGAAAAATAATTTATCATTTTGTGAACCAAAATTAAACTACAACGAAGCTAAAGTTGCAAAACAGCAAATTTTTTAGCTTAATGCTGAAAGTTATTTTAATCTCTGTAATTTTTCCATGAAGTGAGGTTAACTAACTGGTCTGTTAATGAAGCATGTCAATATGTGTTCTCATTAGGAGTTTAAACCAGTCTCAAAGCTCACATAAATACAAGCATGATTTTTAGGAATTTTAAATGAATTAAACTAGTTTCTGAAGTGCTCTTATAAGAGCAAGGCATTAAAGGTGAGGATTTTTTAAATGTTTTTTTTCTTGTCCAGATACAAAATGGAGATGATAGAAAGAAAAGCTGCTCAGAATATGGAAGGAATTGTACCATTACATAGGTAAGCAAAACTGAACTCCCATTCTGTAGTGATTCTCTGGAGCATTTGAGTATATTGCAGGTACTCTCTGCAAGTGAGAAGAGCAAGTTACTTGGGATGGTTTTAAATTTAAAGATCACTTGTATTCATTACTGTCTGTGGTCTGTCTTAAGTTAGTGTGGTTTGTTTACTTGGTTTTTTTAATGTAACCATTATTTTGTGATACTTTGTGATACTACATTTCTATTTCTTGTTATGTTATGGGTGGTAAGTGCCAGAGAAGTCTTACTGTTTTCTGTGCTTATACTTGAAAACTAAATAAATCTCTAGAGCTTGAGAGGTTGAATAAAATACAAACCAAATACTGGTTTGAAAACAAGAGTTAGCATTGTATAATGGATTTTTCTTTCAAAGTTGTCAAGATCTTCCTAACTTGCAATTGACTGTTTTGTGGTGGTGGAGATGAGAATAGAACAGCATCATGGGGATAAGGCAATTATCCTTCTTCCAAACTAAGAACTCTGCATGTACAGCACCATGCACAGTACATGCAGTGTAAGATACAGAGTTCTTAGTTTGGAAGAAGGATAATTGCCTGTATCTCAGGCCATTCTCTGTCTTAGGCTATTGTAGGATATTCAGTTGTGTAGATGTCTAAAGAGTTCCTAATTTGTTTTTGTTCTATCTTAAGGAGCATCATCTATCTAAAGGAACAGATGTCTTTGCAGTGGTGGTTCTTAAAATTCTAGAACAATGTTGTGTCATTCTTTCCTTCCTCCCACTCTGATTTGTTCAATAAAGGGGAAAATGAGCTTACCTATTGCCTTCTGGGAAAAATTAATTCTCAGTATTTCTTTGCTGTACTATGCTGTCTCTCTTTTCTTAATTGATTTGCAGTTTTCCAAGAACTGTAAAGGGAAATAACTGTGCAGGTTGTAAACACTGTATTGTGGAAAACAGGTGATCTTGGACACAAATATTTTTCTGGTGAATGAGAGTTATCCCAGTTTTAGAGCCAACATGGCATCAAAGATTTTTTAAACCTAACATCCTTTCCCAGACTTGAGGTTTAAATTTCCAAGTTCATTTAAGGAAATTGTGTGACCTGTACTTTTGGTTTAGGAAACTTCAAAATGCTGAGCTGGAAATTTGTTTAGATTTGGTTTGGGATTTTGTATGGATTTTCTTTCTGTTGATTGGAGTTTGCTAATCAAAATAAATTCTAATCTCCTTGTATTTTGCTCCAAATATATTTGGCATATAAACTGGGGGTTTTTTTCATCTCCCCAGGTTTGGTGACTTTGTAGATGTCAGTGAAGGTCCTCATATTCCAAGGACAAGTTTCTGTTTCCAATATGAGATAACAGCAGCCCATAATCTTCAGACTGACCAGTCTGAATTGATAAGGAGATTCCAGGGTGTGTCCTTGCCAGTCCATTTGAAGGTAAGTAATCCATTTTGCACAGGTTTTCCTTCTTTAAATTAGAGCATTTTACCTGTGTTTCCATTTTTGTTAGGTGCTGTGTTGGTAGCTAAAGGGAATTCATAGTTGAGAGCCGTAGAAAGGGAGGGCCCCTGGTGGTGACTGTGTTGGATTTTTGGGGTTCATTTTCCTGAAGCAGTTGTGGATGTGCAATCAGAACTAGAAAAGTTTCCATGAGAGGGCCCATGATGTTATTTTTCAGTATGGAAGGTGTTGTTTCAGTTTTATAATTCCTGCATGGATATTTCATTCTGCTTGCCTAAGCTGTGCATGCCTGTCTTCTGACATCTAGGCTACTCACAGTGCTTAAAAGAGCAGAAGAATTTCATGACACCAAAGTAAAAAGTAGCAACAGCAAAAAATGTCCAAGCTCTAATGAGCTTAAATAAAGACCTGAAGATGGAGGCAGGAATCTTTTTTCCCATTTATGTTGACTTAGGTGATTTTGACCTTGTTATCTAGCACATGTACTATTGTCTTAGTTGGAGAAGGTTTTCAAGGGTTCCTCAGCTGATCTCTGTGTTCCCTTCCTAAGCATAATTCCCCTTTTTGCCAATTAATTCCTCAAGGATTCCACACAGTGGGTTAATCATAGAACCATAAAATGGTTTGGGTTAGAAGGGACCTTAAAGTTCATACAGTTCCAATTCCCCTTCCATGGACTGGGTTGCTCAGAGCTCCATTCAACCTGGCCATGAACACTTCAGGGATGGGGCATGTGATGGGCAGACATTTATATAAGTCATCCACATGGATATGGGCAAATTGGACACCAAAATTTTAAGTTGTTAAAACAGAATATATGAACTGGGCATTATTATGGTTTTGTGCTGTTATTTCTATACCTTTGTCAAATCTATTCTATGATAAGATTATTTTTTACCTCTGCTAACATCATTTAATGACATTTCACACAGGCTCACCACACTGTGTGGCACAAGCTGCTGGAAAGATCAAAGAGGCTGGTAAGTGTCACTAGAGGTGAAGTACAGGTTACCAAATACAAAGGTATGCTCTGATAGAGGACACTTTGAATGATTAGAGGTAGATAGTATACTCAAGAACAGATCTTTGGGAATGGAAATATTCACAGGTGAATGGAAATCAGAAATCTAGCTGCTTGTTTATTAGTGGATGTGGTAGCACTGTTTCTGAGGTTGTTATTGAAAAGCATTGTGCCATTTAAAAAACATAAACTATTTGATTGATATGATTTGTCCAATTAAAAAATACTTCAAGGTAAATGGAACTATAAGATATTATAATCCACATATAACCAAATAACCACTATCAAGACATATTTAAACATAGGAAGTCTTTGTAAGAATTAAAGAGCAGCTGTTGTAGAGCCTTTTGATCAACAGTTTTACTTACTTGTTTGGCAGGAGACAGAAAAAAAGTACTTCAAGTCTTCTGAAACTTGTTAGCATGGATATGTTCTGAGCCTGCCGCATGACATCTTCCCTGCACTTAGTTTGAATATTCTTGTTCTTCAGGTTGTTTAATGTTGTAGAAGATAACAGTCTTTGTAGATTGTCCTTTCTTGTTATAATGACAGTATGAGGGGAGGATTTTCAGGATCAAGTAGAGTGAAATAATTTTTAAAAATATAACAAAATTGATATCTTTCTGCAGGTCACTGAAGAAGAATATTTGGAAACAGCAGAACAATGTCTTGAGGCAAAAGATGGAACTGAAGAAGGAAAACATGTATCAATTTAAATTAAGTTGAACCTCTAAATGTACATAATAAACTGTGTATTTTTACATGACTTGTTTATGCCTCTTACAAAATGTCTTGGCTAATTAATTTGAATTCTGTGACATAAATCATAGATAAGTATAGACACAGGTATACACAAAATGTTTCAGTCCCCTTTAAAGGTTTCCTTAAAGAAAAAAAAAGGTGGGTGGAGGGAAGTTAATTTTTTATCTGCAATAACTTGCAAGTTGCTCCTGTCCTTACCTTGACAACAATAATTTCATGTATCCATCCATATGTCGTTCCCTACTGCAACCAAAAGTTGAGACAAATAGTATCTTAAAAAGATACCCTTAAGAGTATGTAAAGGTGTAATTGCCATTGCTTTACCAATACAAAAATAGTAGAATGTAAAAGTCAGAGAGTTCTTGGAGTTTAATGATTTTTTTTTGCCGCACAAGTGCTGTTAAAGATAATTTTCCAGAAGATAAATACCCAGAATTTAGTTCATTACTTGGATCCCTAGTGTACTAAGATTTATTATACATTTTCTTTGATGTTTAAATGTGGTGACTTCAATTAAATTTTGCAAGGGGGTTTTGTTAGATGATGTTTTCTGATGTTTTGTATTTTCATCCCTAACTCACTAGAAGTGTTCTCATTATACCAGAGGAAATTTTTATTACTTTTTGAAGTGCAAATATTTTCTCTGAATTTCATACCAATTATTATTTTTACCATTAACTGCATCACATGGTTGATGACAGTTGACACCACAGTTTTGTGAGAGCAGGGTAGTTCAGTAAAATACATTTTGGTATAACCCATGTCTTCTCAGGAGACTTAGAAAACAGATGGGGTTTTTTCCTCCTTATTAATGTTGCAGAGGACTGTTTATAATGGTATCACGTGCTTATTTTTTTTAAATAAGATTGTTGATTCACACTTTACCTTCAATGCACACACATGCATTTACACATTCTGTATATTTTCATTAAATTGACTTACTGGAGTGTACTTTGCCTTTGAACCTGTTCTAGTGCTGTTGAAGAAGCAGGCATTGTTCATGGTCTTAAGAAGCACAAAAATTTGCTGCTTGTGTTGTTTCTTTGGGGTTTTTTTGTGGTTTTCTTTTAGTTTTGCTTGGTTGGTTGGTTGGTTTTTGTTTGTTGTTTAATGTAGTACTTGCCATCTTTGATTAACCCAAGGCTGGTGAAATTTTGCCATCTGGATTCTGGATGCTTGTTTCACCCAAGACTGGTGAAATTTTGCCGTCTCAATTTTGGGATCCAATCCATGTGGTCTGTTTTGAATCTTAAGCTTGTTCTATTACAACCCAGAAAGGCTCCTGATGTCTGCTTGCCATTTTGGGTATCTAGAATTCCTCCTGGATTCCACCAGCTGCAGAGGAAGGTGAGATGGCTGTTATCACTTAGGAATATACTTTTTTTAACCCTGGCTGGAATTTCAGAGTTTTTCTGGCATGTTCTTTTTTGGGAGGCTAGGGAGAGGTGTTTTGGTTTTGTTTGCTATGTTTGGGGTTTGAATTTTTTGGATGGAGCAGCAGGAAAGTCACCCTACAGGTGAATCCCCACAAAAGAGACTTTTGCAAGTGTGCGATTACAATACTGAAAATGCTGTTGTTGTCTGTAGCAGATCCTTCCCTGGAGATTGTGCATAAAATGGTGGAAGCTCAAACTTCTATAGAACTCTGTGTTATCTCACACCTTGACTTCCATGGGGTCCAGAAGACAGGTCTTAGGGAAAGATGTAGCTGGAGGATGCCTTTGAAAAGCACCAGGATACCCACAGAGGACAGCAACAGTTAAGAGAACTGGGCAGTAGTGTTTTATTTCTTTCTCACCATAGCAGATTTTGAAACAGGAGTGTAGATTGAAGTCTGTTCTGTCAATATGGGATTCAGAGCCACATGTGCAGAGAAGAACATCTGTAGCCATGACATTTTCTGAAAAATCCTTTCCTTAGGATTTTTCCTCCTGAGAAGCTGAGAGGCCTCAGGAACAAAATGTAAACATTGATTATCTGCTGCTGTAGAATGCAACAGGTGCATCTGTGATTGGTCTCATGTGGATGTTTCTAATTAATGGCCAATCACAGTCAGCTGGCTCAGACTCTCTGTTGGAGACACAAACCTTTGTTATTCATTCCTTCTTTTTCTATTCTTAGCTCGCCTTCTAATGAAATATTTTCTTCTATTCTTTTAAGTATAGTTTTAATATAATATATATCATAAAATAATAAATCAAGCCTTCTGAAACATGGAGTCAGATCCTCGTCTCTTCCCTCATCCTTGGACCCCTGTGAACAGCGTCACAAACGTCTGTGGGTTTTGGGGGAGATGGCTCATGCAGTGATTTGAGTACTCCCTGCCTGATCTGGATTAAGTGATGGCACTGCTAGAAAAGCCCTGAACATTTCTGAAACAAGGGTGAGAACAAATGGAAGCAGTGCTCAGTTCCCCCAGCAGCCACGGAGCAGCAGGAAGATACAACCCTAAGCTCAAGGCAATTTGTTTTATCATTGGCTGTTGGTGCATGAAATGCTGAAATTGTTTGCTGAGAAGGCTCAGCAGCAGCTGAGCCAGAGTGATGCTTCCTTTCTCTTTTTGACTTAGGTTTTCTGAACTTCAGCTGAATTGCAGGGTGGTTCCAGCCTAGCTGGCTCTTTGGGGCTGTGCTCAGACACATACCTGCAACTATCACTGTATGCCAAACTTAAAGATATGGGGTTATATAAAATACCAAAATGGGTATGGCAAAGCTCTGACTGAGTGAGGATTATGGATGTTTGTGCCCAGTGTGGAATCTGGGGTCTGGCCCAATCTTCTCCATTGGAAATAGTCAGAAGACACCATCACTGATCATTTCAAAAAGAGACAAGAAAGTAGATGTTATTTTCTATACTGAGCACTATAGGAAACTGCAGAGATTAGGGGTGGATAGATGGGCAAAAGGGACTGCAGACTGTAGCTTCTTGGCTATTTCTTTTCATAAAATTTCTGTGTGTAAAGAGGCAATTTTTACTCAGAGAAAGAACTGCAGAACCAGCTAAAAGTAAGGAAGTGTCTAGGAGGACACAATGCTGCAAAGTGGAGAAAGGGGAGAGCAGGGTCACTTAGGCCAACATACCTGGGCAGAAGCTGATACTGGCCAGATTCTGATAAGGAATAAATAAGAATTTTTTTATGGTGAAAGTGGTGCAACACTGGAACGTGTTGTTCAAAGAACTTGTGAGTACCTCAGCCTTGGAAATGTTTGAGGTCAGAGTGGATGGACCTTGGTGCATCCTACCTGGTGGAAAGTGTCCCTGCCTGTGGCAGGGGGGTGGAACAGGTTGATCTTTAAGGTCTCTTTTGAACCCAACCCATTCCAGGATTCTATAGTGACAGGGGAAAGGCCTGAGGCCTTCTTCCTTGTTGCACATCTCAGCAGTAGTTTCATGGCTTCTCACATTCAAACTGTTCCTCCTTCTGCATCTTGTTTGAAAGAGTTGAAACTTTTAATTTTTCCCTTTTCTTTACTGGTTTTGTCCAAAAAAAAGAAAACCCTATATTAAGGTTAAAGCTACATGGTGTTTTGATCCTAAGAGGTGACAGTAGGAAGGTTGAGCAGTATCAGCTGACACATGTAACCAACTGAGAAATTTTTTTCCAAAGAAATATTCTGTATTTCATGTTATCATGGATTTTGGAGATAGAAAAGGCAATTGGGATTTGGTATGACTTATTTCATAACAGAAGGAATTAAATGCTAGGAAAGAGTTATTTTTTTCCTTACCAGGCAGTAAAGGTCTTCCCTGGGAAATTGAGCACATGCAAGTGATGAAAACAATCATCAGTAGACATCAAGTCCTTTCATGACAGCAGCCAGAACAAATTTCCCTTACAATTTTAACTTCTGTCAAGGAGTAATCTTCTACTGCTTTTTGGTAACTTACCTAGCACTATTCCACTCAGCACAGTACTTTGTTATGTTTGAAGCCAGTGAACTTGCTACATTTATTTTATTAGTTTTTACAGACACAGGAATGTGGCAGCATAAAGGTGTTTGATGGCAAGAGATGACAGTGGGTATTTCTTGAAGAACACCAACCATCTGAAAATGGTAATGCTATCATGCTGTGGTTTTTCACAAGACTTAACCCCAGTCATGGACAGCATTAACATTTTTTCAGAGTGAAAAAACCCTATTATTTTAGTATCTGCTAATGTAATATCCACAACTTAACTATGTCCTCTTTTCTGGGAAACCAGCTATGCAGAAAGAATACACATAATTGGTCTAACATTTGGCCATATTTATGGTAGCTATCTATCTACCTCTTAAGTTTGCAAGTTACTCACGTTTTAAAGAGAGAAAATAGAAAATGTGAGAGAACAAATACTTGATTTTTATGGCATGACTATGAATTGGGATGATGAGGGGAAAGATCTGTTTTCTTCCTTAGGACACCTTCTATTGACATGTGTCTATACAGCATAGGTGCTTTAGGATCATCTTTGCTTCAGCAAAACCAATGCTGCTGAATGTGGTCTTAAATGGATGGGAAATCAAACTGAGCTTCAGTGTCACCCAAGAAATGAAACTGTCTCTGGACTCTCCTCTCTTTTGCCACTATCTTCTTCCTGCTTTTAAAGTCATTTTCTCTGGAAATTTAATAGGACTATGCTTTCCTTTACCGAAATATGCTGCACCACTTTGGGAGTTGCCTCTCAGAGCTATGGCTATGACTTTGGAAGGGATAAAAGTGGCTTTTCCTTTTTGGTGGTTATGACCCCCCAACTGTATGCATCCTGGGGGAGCCACCTAACCTAGAGCCTGGTTTGGAAAACATTTATGCCCTGCAGCAGTTCTGTCTGAGTGTAAAACTCACATTCAGTGAGACTCTTTGTATGGGACACTTTTTAATGAGACCATTGATTTCTGTAAGTTTCTGTGGTCTTGAGTGCTCTGTGATCATTCCTTGTACTGGGGATTCACAGGCAGAACACTGCTAATAGAAAGAGGTGTTCATATTGATACATCACAAACATTAAACATATTTCTTAATTTATGGTGAGTACTTTGACTTTTTTAGTTTTCCCTTTTGTTCTCCCATCAAATTAATGTTTCATAGCTAAACTATTCCCCAAGCAGATTTACGTAGAGATAAGACAGAGTTTTAAGGACGGGCTCTGTCACTCAGGTTTTGTGACTGTGAATATTCAGGAACTATTTTGGCCTTCTACAAAATAAATATAACAATACTTTCCTGTTTCTCTACAATTTTCTAAGACTTCTTGAAGTTTGTAATAGAAAGTAAACTCAAGATACTTTCATTTTCTCCTAATGACCCATTTCTCCTAAAGAACTGATAATGGAATCTCAAAGAAACATTTTCTGTCAGTTTTTGTCTTACGTATAATTAAATTCTATAGAAATTAATAGAAGTTGTACATGCCAAAAGTTTAATCCATACTTTTTCTTTCCTAAATAAAAAGGAAGAAATGAAATATTTGTGTAGGAAGTAAAACCAAAAGAGCTAAAAAGTGATGAAGTAAAACATAGGTTGTTGTGTTCAAAATGTTACAGATTTGACATCCTGGTAAGGACCTGCTAATACACAAAGCTGCTGTTTTTTCACTGCTTTTCCAGACTCTATGTCCAGCAATCATGCCTGTGTGCAGAACAACTTGTCTTTTTACACGTAGAGCAGAGGATTTTCCCCAGCATAGCCACTGACTGATTCATGATTTCTGTTCTCCTCCCACAGCTGCACCAGTTTGTTCCGTGTGAATTCTGGTAAGAGGCATGGTACAGTGTTAATGCTAACGTGTAGGAGTCAGTCAGAGGTAAAAACCCCTATCACGATTAGCATTAACAACATACAGCCCGCAGAACCCCAGAGACTGGAGTATGAGACATAAAGAACTCAAAGCACTGGGTTTTCCCCTTGACATACCTAAAGAAAAAAAAAAAAAAGAAAAAAAAAAGAAAAAAAAAACATATTAAGAAATTATGGCAGAGGATGGAGAAATATCAGAGAGGGAATTATTGCAGTTAAATACACAGGAACCATCTGCTGTACATTTAAATCCAGTTAAACTTGCCATTGTTTTAGTTAGAGAGAGAGAGAACAAGAGTCCACTGAGCAGTGAGTGCATTGAGCTTGCTGTGAGCAGGCAGAATACAGATTGCAGCATGGTCTTGCCTAGTTTTGTATCCTTTTAGATATCAGTTAATGAAGACTTCTAATACAAACCTAGTTCCTCAAAATGTTTTAAACTCCCCAAAACAAAAAACCAAAAATGACTTTATCCATTCTGATTTAGCTAAGAAAAAAAATGCTTCTCAGGAGAGCTGAGTCTTTTACAGGATGTGTGAAACAGAGCTAAAACACAATCATAGTTTCATCAGCATACAAGGCTGATGATTAGGCAACAAATATTCCTTTGGATTCTGGTATAAATGAGCAAGCAGAAAAAAACCCTTTTGGACAGATTTAGTTGCTGGCCTAGAATCCATATGCAGGGCTCCTACACCCTCATACCTACCTCTAACCAGTACATTAGAATGAGATGAATTAATATAATTGCCTGTGTTGAACCATTTGCTAATTGCTCCACAATATTAACCAGTCCATTAACTGATGCTTTGACCATTAAATTAATGTGCTGAATATTTTTGACCAAAGTTGAAAACTTTTTTACTTATTTCAGCCTATTATCAGTTCTCCTCTGGAAACAAACAAGGAGATACAGTTTTAGAAAACAGCCATTTCAAATATCTGCAAAGAGATCACATAATGAAATAGAAAAGCACTCAGTAAAAGCAAGGATAGAGAATCATCATTATATATTAAACAACCTGATTTATTTTTACAATTTTCAGCTACTTACATCAGTAATAAGGGTTGAATTGTTGAGACAGTCTTTCCAAGCAGTTCTACAAAGACCTAAGTAATGCCCGTTTAGTTCTCTGCTAAGTATGTCTTGGTTGAAATATATTTTTCTTTATCTATCCTTCTGAAATAAAGTATCAGCTCCTGTGCAGAGTTCATAAATAGTTGAATCTTGTTTGTTTTCTCTTTGGTCTCCCAGTAACCACTTAAAAAAAAAAAAAAACAACACTTTTTTTGTTGTTTAATCAAAAAGTAACAAGAAAGCTTGTATGAGAAATGAGACATTATATATGAGGCAGTTTTGGAGATCTTTTTGTGTATGTAAATTTAAAGAAACTGATGTACTTTTATAACTTCCTTACTGTTACTAACACATGTTTTAAGGGGAAGTTAAAATGTCATAGTAAGAGTGTGATCTAATTTAGAGATTTTAGGGAAATTACCTTTCACTTTGTGCCACTCTAAATGAAACCAGCCTCGTACATGGCTGCAATATGTGAATGTCAAGCAAAAATTCCAAGGTGAATATAAAATTTTGGTAGGCAGAAAAAAGGCGGTTTAGAAATTTCCAAACCTCAGGTTTAAAGTGATGATTCAGAGCTCTGGTGAGTGTTCAGAGTAAACTCCCACTAAAGTTGGGCACAGAGAGCTGTGGTGTAAGATTTGCATTTGTGGGCAGTGAAGTGAACAGTTTTTAAACCTGTAATAAAATGTTGTGTGTCTAATTGTGGTGTGTATTTGTGAGATGAGGGACAAAGGCCAGGGGAGAAGGATAAAAGGCCCAGGTTAAGGTATTAATTTTTGTTGGGTTTGTTGTTTGTTTTTTGTTTGGGTTTTTGCTTGCTTGTTTGTTTTTAAGGAAGAAAGCAAACTTGTAATTTCTGTCAACAAAAGGTTACTGTCTTATCTAAATTCATTCTGCATTGAACCTTCTTTGAGCAGGGCTTTGAATTTGATGATCTTCAGAGAATCTTTTTAACCTAAATTATTCTTGAATTCAATTACTGTGCTTTTAATGTCTCTAAGTCCTTATTCACTTGATGTCACCCAGTGGGCAAAGGTATGTATGAAGGGCTCAATGCAAAACATCAGTTCCTTCTGTGGAAACACTAAATTTGTCTTCATTAAGCTTTGGATAAGGATCACTTTAAGCAACAGGACAAGAGCTTTCATACCAAAAGCTTCTGCCACCTCCAAGTCTACTGCTCCTAGAATATGTGTAGAATATGTTTGTTAATTTGCATTATCTTAAATGTATTCCAGGTTGCTATTCTTTACACCATGCTTCCAAATTCTGATTATTTTATGTCTTACATGAGTTTTGCTAAAAGGCAAATGTTTTTATCTGTGGTTTGCAGCAGCCATTTGTGATTGACAGTACTTTTCAGTCTGCCTGTGTTCGGACTTGGAGAAGAGATAGTTTTGAAATGTATCATCTAAATAATCTAATAATTGTTTCTCTAGAAGCTGAATGAGTGCTGTACTTGCCCATGCCAACTTCCAGCAGTATTGTTGAGCAGTGATAGAAGTGAGAGACTTTGGGCAGCACGTGGTCTCTGCAGCTGCACTCCAGAGCCAGCCCTTCCTGCCAAAAGCACAAGGCCATAAACACACACGAGAATTTGCTTTGGGGCTTTTCTGCTCCCATCATCTTGGATCTTTGTAATTGGATAGTTTTGCCTAGGCTGCTATACTTGTATTTCAGTTTTGGATTTAAAAGCTGCATAGCACCCCCAACACTGTAAACTACCTGGCTTCTGTGTGCTAAAGGCAGAAATACAAATCATGCTTTATCAGGAAGTGGTGAGAAATGACACGTGTTTCCTCTTGCTGAACCTTTGTAACAGCTTTTGTGCAGCTGTCAGGTTTCTTTCACATGAACAAATACCTGTATTGCTCCCTGCTGACTTCTCAAACAGCTCTAAAAATGTGGCCTTGACATCAAGGGAAACAGTGACCATCTCTTCAAGTTTAAATATAATGAAATAAAATCCCCTGTTATTTCCCTTGCAGCATTAATAAAGAAAAAGCTCATAAGATCTGGTGTGACCTTCCTCCTCCCTTTTCCAGCACTGTCTTTCTTCCCCTGCAATCAGAATAAAACATGTATCCTTCCTATCTTATCTGCTGACCTCTGGTCATTAGGTCCCATCCACTCATCTGCTTCTCTGTTCCTTCACCTGTTGCAGTGACCTCAGATAGGTGTGTGTTTTATTTTCATTTTCAGCCTTCATGTCTGCTTTCACTGCTACTGCCTCCATGGAAACTGTCCAATAAAAAAAGTCAGATTCCCTTCAGAAGTATCATCAAAAGTTTAGTTCAAAGTACTTAGTTAAACTGTGACAAATGCTTCTTTCCCCAGCTGTACGTTTGGACATTTTTGTATGGTACCTAAAGGTTCTGAGGGGACTCACTGTAGTCCACTGAAGGATTAGAAGCATCCAGCTCATTAGACAGGTTATGTGAATCTTAGCCAGTTTTGTCTCTCCACTTCCAATGACCAAATTCTTATTTACTTATTGCCCAACTGGAGGGGCTTCTTTGTCACAAATCTGGAATAAAATTCAACTTTTTGTCCCTGGGTTGATAGGAAGAAGACATGCAAGCTTTGGTAGTACTTCCCATGTAATTTTTTTTTTCTAATGAAAAGCGTGTGCAGCTTAGGAAAGTAATGCCAACTCTGCAAAATTCAGCAGCCAGTTTAGAAAGATAAAAGGTGTTCTCCAAACAGCAAAAATAATTTAGGACTTGCCTTTTGGGAAGCCTTATCTGCTGATGCTTAGGGTTGTGCTGTCACATCTACCAAGTCCTTTTCTGGTGGGGGGAAAGGCAGTTCACAGAGGCTACAAATTTGCACTGTATAAGTATATAAACTCATGTATAAGTATGTAAACTCACGGTCCTGTTGGAAGAATCAGACTGTGACAGACCTCAAGCTTGATGCTTTGGTAGTGAGAAAGTGTCTTTTGAATCTTTACTGTTCTGCAGTCATAGAAAACCCCATTTTTTGTAAAAAAATAAGACCAAAATAGAATGTACCAGTTTCAGAGGTGATTTTAGCTTTGAATAGCAAAAATCTAATTTTGACTGAAAGAGAATTAGAGTTAATACAATTAACAATTCCATGAATGTTTTAATCATCTACAAAAGGTTGTTACATATAAACAGTATACAACCTTCCATTTTGAGATATCCTGTTTACATTTTTCAGGAGGTTTTTAAGTCTTCTCATCTATTTTCTCAGAAAGCAAAGCTATTCTTTTAAAAACAGTTAAAAATATTGAGTTGAGGTTTTTAAGATACTGGAAGAGCTCCAAAGATGTGTATGTAGATAGAAAAAGCTTTTCTCTGTCAAAAACATTTCTGTATAATAAAACATACCTCCAGTTTGTGGCTCAGTAGCTGGACAATCTGTTTTTTAATACAAATTTTCAGCTACTTTGCTTGCTCCTTTGTAAATTAAGAATTTCCATATTGAAAAAACAGTAGAATAAATTATTGATCCCAGATATTTGCTGCCAAAACTTGAATCCAGATCAAATTTTAATCATCAAATAAAACCTTAGAATTTTTGCCAGACAGGTGTTAAGGATGAGCATGGAGATCCTGTTTTGTTGATGTGATTAGGGACTTCAAGAAAGCTATGCTGAATTCTTATATTGGCATTTGGATCATATTAATTTTAAAAAGAATTAAACAAACCATAGTAAGTGATGTAAGTCTAATGGGTATATTTTGAAAAAGGCATTTCTCTGCTGCTTATTTATGAAATGAGGACAAAAACTTGACACATTATCCAGAACTACTTCTTTGGTCAAAATTTTAAAAGTCACACAGTTAGTTTTCCACACCTCAAAATGCCTCTGACAAGCTGCAGGCAAGACAGTAACTCCAGATGCATCAAGAAACTCTTCCAAGTAGGTAACAAAACGCTGCAGAAATTCTATTCCATGCTGCAGGTTCTTCTAAACTATTGACCTCAGAGCAAAAGGAGGAGTGCATGAGCAGACAAGCAGCATGCAGGCAATTTCCTCAGTGTGCTGTCCCACCAGATAAATGAGGTCACCATGAAGGTGAATTCAAAACCAGCAAGGGAGCTGCCTCTGCATTCTCTGGAGGCTGTGTGAGCCTGGGTGGCTGGAGGCATACTCCATAAGGATGCCTGCTAGAGTTTTTCTGCATTGTGCAAAAGTTTGAGGTTCTGTCTCTTGAGCCCTCTAAGCCCTGCCCTGGGGGCCCCTCCCTCGGCCTGGTCCCTTCAGCACAGGAGCTTCTCATTTTTAAAAAAGAGTGCACACAAAAATAAACAAACACCAAAGAACCAAGCTAAAAAAACCTACCTGCTACGAGGCAGTGTCTTTACACATAGACACAAGCAAAACCAATGCAGCAAGAAGGCCACAGACTTCCTTTGTTCCATCTCACAGGTTAACCATGATCACTCAGCTTGGCTTTTTTTTTTTCTTTTCCTTTTTAAGGAGAGACAGAGAAAGAAGGTAAATGGAAAATGAGGCAGGAATAGTTGCCACAGAGATGTGTTGGTCTGGCTGGCTCCTGATATCCCATCAGCATGAGTTAGGTGGAGAAAGCCTCTCCAAACAACTTGAGACCCTTTATAAGTCATGAAGGTGACTCATAACCAACCGATTCGCCTTGCTTTTAGTAAATCCCCCGCTTTCCTTTTCTTAGAACAGGGCTCAAAAAAAAAAAAAAAAAAAAAAAGAAGAAAAAAGTAGAGAAACCCCAAGGAAAACAGAAAACTCCAATCAAATTGAGGACTTTTTAAAAATGCACCGTGTACTTTCCTTGCCTCAGACATCTTGGCATCAGCCTTTGAGTTGAGTAATAATAATGATAAATGCAAATGATTGTTTAGTGGTGCTGGTACACTTAAACAGGTTGTGGGTGTGTTGTGAGAGAGAGAGAGTTCATGCCAGTATCTTCTGACTGAGGAGGGAGTTCACTGTGGTGAGGTGTTTCCTACTTTTCTCTCTATTCCTTTTGCATCCAGGGCTGTCCTGCATGGAATTTTTGTGTAACAATTAACCCTGGCAGACCTAGGCAAAAAAAAGCCTTCAAGAAATGTTCAGAGACACTGGACAGCTGTAGCTGGAACAGCTGCAAAACCTCTAAAACCAGGGACATACTTTAGTGAAATTAGGGTGTATGTGGGGGACTGTAAACCAGTGGGTTGTGGAAACCTGTTACTGAAATTATATAGCATTTTTTAACACCATTGAAAGACCACTGCATATGACTGGAAAGACAGGTTGGTCTAAATAAACAGGAGATACAGTATTATACAGTCCTTAGGTTCTGAACATATTCTCTGAAAAATCCAGTTTATTTTAATTTCCAGCAGCAAAAATGGTGGTTGCTACTACCTGATTTTTCTCAGACACTGAGGTTTGTATCTTTTAAATAATTAATACATTTTCACTGTGAATACAGGATCTTGTTGCCTCGAGCTTTGGAAGTTCTATGATGCTTTTAATAATATTTTCTTTCAGATCTCACTAAGATGGCTGAAATACAATAATTCTATTTATGAACCACTAAAATATAAGGAAAAAATTCTGTCAAATCCCGCCTTAAACATACTGCTGTTCTCTTTGTTTTAGGTGTGTGATTATAAATGTCTTAATTTTCCCCAGTAAGCCCACATAAGTTCCTGGTGTTTTCCCTCAGATCTGCACTTCCATGGTTCCATCAGACCCTCATTGCTCATTAACAATGGGAAAGGGTTTTGGCTTCCATTGTTATAGAGCTGAGTTTGAAGCTGTGGCTGGAGCAGTGGTGTTTCCCTGACACATCCCAGGCAAAGCAGCTCTTGGAAACACAATTTTGTCTGCCAGGGCCCCTGCTTTGAGAGCACTGCAGGAGAAGAGGAAGGTGGTCAGCTGGGCTGAGCTCTGGTGCTGGTGCCTCTGGATAGGCGAGGAGGTTGTGGCAGACACCTCTCTGTGCTCTTCCTGCACCTCTGCCTTGAAACAAGGCTGGATTTCTCTTGAGCAATTACTGAGGAACAAGAAAAAAACCTGAGCTACTTGGTCCCCTTCCCCAGTGATCTTCTCCCATGTGGTACTTGATGTAGGGCCAAAATTGGGGGCCAGATTTTATGGGAAGGAAGTGTGAGATTAGACACTGAGATTATCTCCAACCTGATCATATTACAAGACAATTTCTTAATTTTTGCCACATATGCTTGTTTTTTTAAAACTTGCTTGATTTGTTTGATTTCAGTATAAATTGAAAACCGATATTCCTAAGGAGATGAGACTTAGGGAATTATTTTGTATGTCTGTGAGCATATCCGTTGGTCTCCTCTCTAATAACTTGAAATCTGGGATTAATTTGAACACATTTGATGATAAAGGGGTATTTTGAGGATCTGAAGTTCCTATAATTTCTGTGAAAACAAATGTGGAGATAAGACAAAATGTTATTAAAATTCCCTTTTGTGGCAAGGATGGTAACTGGAGTTCAACTCCTATCAAATATCACAATTTTGCAATTCTATAGGCAATAAGATTTTGTTCATTTTGCCACTCAAAAAATGACCAGGTTTGTAAGGGATTATTTTTACTGCATGAAAGCACCACTTGATACATTGATTGATACCTAATTTTGGGTTAAACGACATATAAAGTCCTAATGTTGCTAAGATCAATATGCACAGGCAATTTAGCAGGATAGCTCAGCTAGGTATTGATGCCTACTTAGGGTGAGACTGTTTAGGGTTCTGTACATGCATTTGTTTGAAGGCAGGTACAAAAGCAGCTCTAAAGGCTCAGACCACAGGTGCTGTGAGGTGATCTGGTGGCATTCCTGTGGTCTGGGGTGATGCTGAGGCTGTCCCAGGCTCTCTTCCTGCTCCTCTGGGTTTCACTCCCTAAACTCTATTTTGCACCTTTCAGCAATTATCAACATGGTTCTGCACTTGAGTATGGTGTAGCATCATTTCCAGGGAGATTAGGATAAACACTATTTGTATTTTCAGGTGTGTTCATATGATTCCAATGGCTACTCTGAGGTCCAAAGGAGCATCCCCTTGCAGGAATGTAAAAAAGCCCTGGAGTCTTTCTAGTTGTCAGGCTTTCATAGAAACATAAATCTCCTGGATGACAAGGCAAAAATGCCTGGGTTTCCCGTCTTCTACGAGCAATATATTCATACAAGGAATAGTTTCCAGCCCAAAACTTATGGGATTCAAAGTGAGTTTGATCTGAGTGTGACACTGGTCAGACCCATAACACTCAGCTCTGACTTCACTTGAGGTAGTGGTTAAGGCTCAAAATAACTTAGCAGAGACAGGAGCAGACCACAATTTGGGCTCTATTAGAAAATAGACCACGGGGGAGGTGGAAATGCTAGGTTTAATTTAAGTTGCTTAATGACAGAAGTACTATTTTGAAACAGACTTTCTTCATGAGTAACTGCAGAGCTTTAAAATATGGGTCACTGGGAAATGTAATAAAAATCTACATATAGCCAGCTTCTCTTTTAATTAGCTGCAATTTTTTTTGGACTGTCCAGACTTATCTTTCCCCTTTTGAAATAGGTTTTGCTCCTTAATGAAGCTTTTCCCATTGAAAATTTAAAAATCGCTAAAACTTGTTTTTGCAATAAAAGCTGCCTGTAAAGTTTTATTTTCAGTAGACTTTTAATATTTTCATGGAAATTTTGACATTTATTAGACAAGATTTTTTTGAACAAAAGTTCCTGAAATTTTACCATTTCAGTTAGCCAAAAAGTATTCTAAATGGTTTAATCAATTCTTGTCACACTGTGTAGTCTAAAACATTTGAGATGGGTGTTTGAATCTTTTTAAAATCATCTCTCCCCATTCTCCTGTATTCCTTTGCCACAGTTTCTGGTACTTCAAGTTGTGCAATACTGGGTCTTAAAGTAAAATTAATTGTTTTTATAGGAAAATATGTTTTTCTCGTGGACAGCAAAATTCTGCCCAAGTTACTCTTTAAGTGCCTTCTACTGTGATAATGAAATTGTACTGATGCGCCAGAGAGAAGACAGAATGTGATTGCTCAGATCTATCTTCCTTTTCTGGTGGAGTTTTAAAACTGATGAACAGTTTCTTCTCTTTCTTGTCCATCTTCTTGTCGCTGCAATGAAGATGCTGCTTTCTAAATTCCCACAAAAGCAAGATGCTCTGCAGGACCTGCTTGGAACTTGTCTTTTCTGAGGACCTAGAGCTAGAGCCAGTGCCCCAGGAGATGTGCAGGCTCAGGAAAACCTTGTGGTCCTCCTCCATTCATGTCAAAATGGACAGTGAGGAATCCAGGAGCACGTACCAGAACAATAAGCAGGTGGTGCAGATGGTGGAGTGCAGCTTGGAGGGTGTTGCAGGGAAAAAACTGGACATCAGAATTTGAACATGAACTCCAAAGTCCACATGGCCAAGCCCTGGAAAGACACAGCAGTGATAGAGAAAAATGTTTGAAAAGCTGGAAAACAGATTTCTTCTGCTTTAAAGGAAAGATTCAATCCCAGAAAGCAATGAAAACTGGAACTGGTTAGCAGGTTTTTTTATAACAGAAGGAAATGGGTGTTAATGTGAATTGCTTTTGAGATTAACTTTACATGGCAGAATGGGTTATGGTCAGAAAATACATATTTTAATACATCCTGGATAAGTCTGAATGTGCCTGAATAGAATTCAGATATAATTAAAAAGATGTTTTTTAATGCTTAAATACTCTGTGTAATTTTTAAGTGCTTTGAACTGTATCCAGACATCAAAGAATAATGTTTGCATTTATATCCTAATGTCATTTTTCCTAACAGAGTCCTCAGTTTACAGTTGGAGCTTGCATGGTTTCTGCATGTTTTCTTTATTACAGCCTTTCATTCCTAAAGGAGAACTAGACTTTCAGTAATTTTAATTTCTAGCAGACTGTGATGTGGTCCTTTATTTTTCATTATGTTTATCCTCCATGCTTTTTCCACTTGGTTTCTAGGAAGGAAGGGACAATATAGGACAGGTAGAAGAGAAATCCCTGCTGGACTTGGCAGGAGGAAAAAGGAGTGAGGGGAGGGAAGTGCTGCTTGCGTAATGAAATAGCAAGAGATGCCTTTGTAGCAGAGTTCAGAAAAGTTGAATTTCCATATATCTACTCGTGAAGAACTCACTGGAGCTTTCCTGTTCAGCTGTGTAATGTAGTCTACAATTGCATTAGGCATTGAAAATATGACTGAGGAAGATAATCACCCCAAAAGTGTGTTTAATCCAAGATGGGACCACAAAAATATGTCTGTAACCTTAAGCAGGGATGTTTTATGTTTCTATTGCTTTTTTTACCCTTAGTGTTGGTATGGGACAGCATGACACCATCTTGGAGAAACGACCTTCACAAACCCCCTTAGGTCTCTCACTAAGCTAAAACATGTGGTACGTGTCTTAGTAGGGATCATAGCTAAACTTCAACCCAAAACTAAAGGAGAATTTTTTCTCTCATCCTAGCCCAACTGTTG
>JAHXMQ010012338.1:7959299-7981504 GCA_020466415.1 Ammodramus savannarum pratensis | reverse complement strand
GCCTTCTCAATGCAGCCATAAGAAGAGGAAACCAGAAAACTCTGACTGCCTTCGCTGCTGTGGAACCTCCTTCTATCTGTAGGCCATTTACTACTGTATGCCTTCCTTGTGGGGCATTTGAGAATAAGAACCCTGAGTAGTCAGAACAATAGTTATATGATTTTTATACAAGTTACACAGAAAAATGTGTTGGTCACAGGTAAATGACTCCTAGGGCAGACCAGGTATCAAATCCTTCAGTTCTCACTTCCTTCTGAAAAGTCAGAGCTAAATTTTTGGGAATCGGAAGAACATTTCTATAGATTATTGATCACTTAAGCTGAAGAAAATGCCAAGTCTGTGGAATTTATTTTCTCAGAAGTTTTATTGTATTTTGAGAGTTTTAATTTTTTTTTTTTTTTTTTTTTTTGCATAAGCCAGGTTAGTGCTATGAAAGAAATGCTTTATTCTCTTATTCCCACCTTTCCCCAGATCAGATAAGTAGTTTTAGATGTGAAATTGGACCAAGGGACATCTGCCTTCAAAAATAATTACTGAGTGTTTGAACTTACTGAAATATTATTATTAAATTCCAAAAGTACATGGTCACATATCCTCAGCAAAAGTGTGGGAAGCAGAACAGCAGTTCAGAAGTTATGAGACTGTAAGACTGAATACAAAAGCAAAAGAATGGCAAGCCTCTTGTTTCCTCACAAGAGAAGAGCTGGCAATATTTTAGGGGCTATCTGCAGATTTTTCTGAATGCTACTGGAAAGTCAAAAATCCTTTCCCTGAAATAAGACCTATTCTGCCTTTAAAGATGATTTGCATGCTACTCCTTACTGAGCTGCATCTGTGTTCTCTTTGGTGGTTGTGTTTAGTCACTTTGCCCCATGGTCAGATGCAGTGAGATTAGGTTGATCTTGTAATTGAATTTCATTCCAACCTGGTGTTATTCAGTGGTTCCAACAGGAGAATTCAGGTAGAATACAGCACAGATAAAGGATTTCTTGGAAAAGAATGAAAACTCACAGGTAGGAGACAAAACTTTCTGACAGAAGATGAAGTTAATGGCACATATTTTGGGTTTTGAATCTTGAGTTTATGATCACTGCTCACCTCTTGTTATGTAAGCTAAGAACCTCTGCCCTGACTTCTCCCCTTTGTACCACAAATTTTATCCATATGGAATATTAGGATATTTCTAAGTGAGTGTCTATTTTGATGAGCCATTATCTGCAGAACATTAGGAATCATTAAAAATTCCACAGCACAAACAAGGTATCCTTACAGCTCCAGAATTTGTCTAGATGTCTAGGAAAATTTAGATAAGGATTATGAATTTGCATTGTTTTATTCTCAGCTCCTAATCCCTTGCAGTCTGCCCATCTCTAATCATCCAGCAAAAGACTTCAGCAAGAACTAAATCAGAAATATCTGTCATGAGTTGGTAATTTAGAGCTGGGTCTGGGCTCATGGCACAGCTCTGTTTCAACAACATGCCAGAACATACTAGGCTGCCAAATCAAGAAGAAAAACAGGTGTTAATTTTCTAGGCTGAGAGACTATGCTGAAGTTTTGTATGAGAAAAATATTTTGTAGCTGTTAGAAAAAACAATGGTGTAAAGAACATGAAAACACCCAAATATTTTCTGTGGATAATTAAATTACCCAGTGAGTAGAACAAAAAGTTCATAAAGAAAAAAACCCTCCTCACAGCCACTGCTGTTTCCCACTGAGACTGTTTTTCTTTGTTGAAAGACATGCGAGGTTACAAGTATGTAAATATAACGTGTACTGAAAGGGTTAATGGAGTTTATTTCCTTCTTTTATATTCACAGGAAAATGACTTAGATCAATTTCCTGTATGATAGGGAGCTGCATCACACCGTGAAACACTCAGCTGACAGCTTTATGGCAAGAAGGAGCAGCTCTGTGAGGTCTTCAAAGGCAGTAATGTGGGTGGGGAATTTTTACAAGCTCTACAAAAGTTCAAAAATTTCTGAAGAAGTCAGTCTTCAATCAATGATTTTTCTCTCTGTAAAGTACATGGGATTTTGTGCTTTTTTTCTCCATGATGAATATTTCCTTCCCAGGATACCCTTAATGACAACATTGGTTGGTACTACAGAGACATGAGATTAATGAAAGAAAAGAGATTGCCTGGTAATATGGTAGTAAGTATTTTTGTGTCAGAGAGGGAGAGGGATGTTGAATAAAAAATTGCATGTTTAGATGTATTCTATGCTTTTCTGTGTTGCTAGGAAAATGGAATAACTTTATAAATTGTCCATAATTATATTTTCTCTTTAAATGTTAGTAATGTATATTAATGAACATCAATAAAGTTTATTAATAAAGTAGCAGTAGCAATAGAGTAAGAACAACAACAAATAATTTAAAAAATCATTCGCTGAACCACAGTCATTAAAAATTTTTATTAGATATAAGCACTCTGCATTTAAGAAATGGGTGAATAGGTAAGTAAAACAAAAGCTACACATAAACAAATGGAGAGGGCTTTCAGGGAGGTAACACACTTCTGAGAAAGATTTTTAGGCAGGAGAGTGTCACAAAAGTGTAGCTGGGAGCAGAAACTCATTGGGTAGGGAAGATGTCACGATAACCAATATCACTATAACTTCACTTCTATTTAGCTTTTTAGAAGAAAGGAAAAATGGGGTCTACCTTTCCTGGGCTGGCATCCTGGAAGCTCGTGGCTGCAGGGAGGACAGGGTGTTTCAATGCCATGAGGAGCTCTAGGGCTCCTAATCACACCCTTCTCTAAGTGGCAGTGGCAGAATTAGAATAATCAAGCCTTGAGGGTATAGCAGCATGTGGTGCCAGCACCAGGTTGTCTTGGGAAACCAACTAGTAATTATGTACCTAAAAATCATGTTATTACATCACACCTAACATGGCCTTCAAAGGAGAGGCAATGGTCTTTGGTGGAGCCATCACTTTTATTTTGAGTCACAGCCTCAACAGATTTCTTCTCAGTTGGAGGGAGGGATGAAGTAATATGTCTGTCTTGTTGGAAAGAGAGCGACAAAACCCTTCACTGAGAAAAGTTACAGCTGCGTGTACCAGCATAATCTCTTTAAAAAAGGATATGGCAGCACTGAGGACTGTGAGATGAGAGTCCTTCCTCACACAGCCAGTCATGTGTGGGGTTAAACACTCGTGTCTGTTAATGGTAAGATCTGGATCGTCTACATTTCTGGAACTAGAGAAAAACAAATTAAAATATTATAGGCCAGAGCTTTCCTCAACACTTATGAGCAAGCACATATGAGCAGAGAAGTAGCATTACACCTAATAAACTGGCTGACATTGTGACAGTGCATAGCAGAGTATATCTATCTATCTATCTATCTATCTATCTATCTATCTATCTATCTATCTAATTTCCATGTAGGTTGTAGTTCTATGAATGTTCCAGCATTTCAAGCTACTACAGCCTAAGAATGGCTAACCTGGACACACAGGTCACTGCATGAAAGTGAACTAGAAGTGAGATTCCTCAAGTGTGATGCAGTCGGAGGTCTGGGAAAATCATTGGCGGCTAGAAGCAGCCATCAAATTGTGGGCAGGTATTTCAATCCAGAGACTCTCTGACACACAGGAATGGTTGATCCCTGGTATGAAGTGCAAAGCCCAGGAGAATGGCTGACTTCAGGGGAGACTCCATAAAACCCTGCATAGTGGGCACTGCAGGGGCCGAGGTTCCAGCTCCTCCAGAACTGCTGGAGTTTTTGCTAAGGCATCTTAAAAGTCCTACTTTAATTCAGGGCAGTTTGGTCCTGAGGCAGTCCTAGTGGAAGGGAAGTAAGAGTCTGGGGCCAGAAGCCTCAGTGAGCAGAGCTCACTGGGAGAGATGAGGTGGCAGGAAACCAGGGGAAATGCTGCTCCCTACTTAGTAAAAGTCTTTTGAAACAGAACTGTTTCCATGAGGCCTATGGTTATCATAAATTTGCACTATGTTGCTGGATTCTTGACCAACTCTATGTGATGTCTCCAAGTGCAAAAGCTTTGGTCAGAAGCAAAATGACAGCATCTTCACTTAGAAGTGGTAAACCATTTTTTTCTCCCTGTTCCTTCCTGTATTCTCCATTTCAGGAAAATTTTTTTACTTTCTTTGTGTGCAGCCATGAGGGCTTTTTGCAAGCTTCCCTGAATGAAAACTGGAACTATGATGTTACTGCATAATTCTTGAGTCCAAGAATTTGCCAAGGAAAACACCCAACACTTCAGTGTTGTGCTCTGCCCGGTGAAATGTAGCCACAGCAGAACCTCATTGTTTTAGCTCGTGCTCCTTTAGCCTGCATTCTCCTATCCTGCAGGAAAAACAGGTGGCAGAGTAGAACAAGGAAGATCTGGTATCAGACAGAACATTTACCTCTGTCATTTCAGCTCCATGCAGTAGCTGTCAGCCACTAAGCACAAGTGAAACTTTGTGGGACACAGTCCCTTCAAATGATTCAAAAGATCAGACAACTGTGTTGCTGTGCATCGGATGCTACAAAGAGATAAATTGATATGAATTTCCAGTTTTCAGCATGCAAAAGAACATTTATTTGGCCAGAAAGTTTGCTACCAAGGCAGAGCTGGTGAGATGGAAAGGGATGACACAGATATGTAGCTGTAAAACCCCTTAACCCAAGGGAAGATTGTTTGAGATGAAGAAACTGGTTGCAAGCAAAAGTCCATTCCTCCTAGGACATGTAAAGACCTTGCTCAGTCTGCCCTTGGAGGTTGAATGTAATCGTTGTAAGTGTGTGCATTAACATGGATTTATCACTTTTGCCTCCATCCCAGCCCATAGTGGTCTTTGCTGTAGGTCCTTGGATGAGAAGTGTGGGCACTTCTTAGAATGCTAAATGTGTTGATGAATGATTTTCAGAAAAAAATTAGACAACATCAGCTGGAGGATCAGTAGATTTGTAAATTAATTTATGGTTCCAGAAAATGTACAAGGTTACAACTCACTGACACGCATGCACACTTCTTGCCCCAGATCCTAAAATCCCTTTCTATATGGTGTACCTACACTCTAGCATGAAAAGAAAATCTTCAGGTATTAAATGTTACACACTTCTCTGAAATTTCAGCCTTTGAAAGAGGAACATTTATAAAGGACATCCAAAACTAATAACAAGAAGTGTGTCTAGTATTTTCTTGTCCTCCACAGAGATATCCCCTTTTCAAAGTGACATAGCTTCATGCACAAAATTTGAGTTTCTGAAGTGACTCATGAAATGCATACAGGCTCTGTTTATGACTTCTTCACCTTCTTAAACAAAGAATGCCAAACCACTGAACGTTAGGAAGCATTCCTATTTAATTTCTTAGAAGTTTTTGCTGTTCCCCTTTCTAACGAAGGCTGCCGTTACAGTCATATGTCAAGAATGATTCATATAAAACAAGTTTACATATGCCTAACTTTTTGTACTTTCACTTATTCATAAACTTACACACTCATTCTTGTTTTAGATTTTATTTTAATCCTGTATAAGGATATGTGTTCATTTATTTACAGACACACCATTTATCATATTGCATGGACTTCTGTGCATAACATATATTGCCTGGACGCTTTATTTTTGAAAAAACCAGACACTTAAAAATGAACTCTAAAAACTAGCTTGTCCAGATACATGTGTTTTTGTCTCCTGTATGTCACACTAGAAGTGTATGGCTTTATTTTACATTTACTGTCCTAATTTTACTGGTTTAAGCAACTGATAGTCATTTGTATTGTTGTTCATTTGCCCTCTTGCAGCATATGGTGACCTCACAGATTTCCACATGTTTGCCAACACAGGCTACTGGATATTTCAAAAGCCCAGTAAGAGATACCTAGGGCAGAGTTTAACTATTTCATATGAAAACTAGAACTGAGCAGGTCTGGATGCATGGAAAAGGTCAGCTCTTGCTCAAGATTTACTGCACATGCAGTGAACAAGGAGGTTAATGGAGTCCTTTGTTGCCAGTGATGTTCCAGGGACAATAATTTTAACGGATCTGGGACTTTGTACAGGAGCAGGGTAATTCTGAAGTTCCTTTGAGCTTGAATGCAAGCAAGTTTAGATCATTGACAAGGGGTTAATCTCATGAGATGGATTTTAATGATATTGATATCTGTGTCTGTGTTAGATTCTCTGCAGTCTGTAAGTGGGAAGAAATATACTCTTTTGGACACAGTTCATCTGGCCTGGTTTAGATTTCTACTTTAGATGGAGATGAGTTGTAATCTAGAAGACCTATTTATCTCCATGACTGCTCAGAAAACCTATACATTTACTTCAGCTGCTCAGGTCTACTTATGCTAGACACTACATTCTTTCAGATGAATCCTATTCCTGGAGCCCAGCCTAACTCATAGATTAACCAGAAGCGCCCAAGGAAGTGCACTAATCTCAGCATTCTCCTGAAACAGGGGGTTGTATAGGTATAGGAATTGAGATCCTGCGCTGATTAGCAACTTTAGCAACATGAACACAATTCCAAAGTTTTTGTAGAGTTATTCTAAAATATTTCAGGTGTGTATTAACAAAATTGATTTATTTTAAACAAATGATGTGGCAGATGAATACATGCATTTGCTGTAACATGATCCAAATAAGTGTCTAAAATTCCACAGACAAAAAGTAAAGAAAATGTCTGAAATCCATTTATGAAAGCTACTACATGGACTTTATCAATCTGTGGTTTTATCTACAGCTGGCTCAAGAAAATCATCTGAGTAAATGTACCTGTAATGACCTCTACTTGCCAAAGGCTGTAAATAAAGAGAGAGGCTGGACATCTGGCACAGTGAGGGCTTTCTTGACAGGCAGTGATTGCAGTTAACTGATTAGTTTCTTATTTACGGAATGCAATGCAAGAACATTAATCTTGATCTAAACATTAAAACTTTCTGTGGATATATATATGCAGAAGTCCAAATTATGATACCCATATTTGAGCCCTTAAAGGCTTGTCATATTCAGATGATCAGATTTGTTTGGAGTTAGTAGACTGGATCCATAATCTAGATCTAATCTAATCTAGATCACAATCTATGGCATTGCCATAATTCTAGCAATGCCACAGACATAAAAAGGTGGATAGGGAAGGAATTTACTCACAGCTTTGCAGAAGTACACATTGTACCTTTATTTAGACGTGCCACTAAGGACCTCCTCTGATGTTGCATTCCTACCACCTGGTGAAATGGGTAAGACAATACACATGGGTATTGAGTGCAGGGAATGCTTTTTCTTACATTCTGAGCTGTAAACAAAGGTTACTCCACACCCCATGCTCAGAGCACTGTGCTATGAAAGCATTTGCACCACATGGGTGTTTCTGGCATTGCACGCTCCTGAAAGATTCTGCTGCTCCCCTCTTTCAAACAGGAAATGCCACTCAATTTGATCAGATTTTTAAAAACAGGACTGTGTTTTAGCCACAACATTTTCCCTATGAAACAAAATTACTATATTCTGACTGACTTCTGAGACATGCACATGCACAGGGGAAGAAAGTAATTATTTTTTAAAGAAAAGTTTAACTTGGATTTCAGCCAAAGTTAGAATCAAAGAATCATAGAATATTCTGAGTTAGAAGGGGTCCATCAGGATCATTGAGTCCAAATCCTGACTCTGCACAGGTTACCCCAAGCATCCCACCATGTGCCCAACAGTGCTGTCCAAACACTTCTGGAACTTTGTCAGGTTTGGTGCTGTGGCCATTTCCCTGAAGAGCCTGTTCCAGTGCCCAACCACCCTCTGGGTGAAGAACCTTTTCCTCATATCCAACATAAACCTTCCCTGACTCAGCTCCAGCTATTTCTTTGAGTTCTGCCCCTGGTCACGAGAGTGAAGAGATTAACTTGTGGAGTAGGGTGACCTAGAAGGACTTGGAAAAGAAAAGTGCTTCATTCCAATCAATTACATCAATTGAAATCTGAGATTCTCAGTTCCTTCTGGGGGATAGGCTACTAAGAAAGATAATTTGTCCATTAAATATCAAACACATGAATGATATTTAATTTAAAACCACATTAATAAAACTTTTGCATTGGCATACATGTTCCTACTTATTTTTTAAAAGCAGTATGAGTTTTCCAGACTTTTCCTTTGGAACAGATTTGCTAAGAAACTATAAAATGAAACTAAATAGAAAGAAAGAAATGTGTTATCATCTGGAATATATAATTAAATTTCACACTGATGGAGTAGGAAGCCAATTTTCTTGCAGGGCATAACATGGCATTTACAACAAACAGTGGTTACTCATTAGTTGAATGGATTCCTAAAAATAGTTGGTTATTCAAACCCATATTAACTAGCATCTTGTGATCTTAACACTGAAGCCCATGGGACACATACCATAAGAGCAGCAGGTTTCATTTTTTTCTGAATATTATGTAAAATTGATAAAGATTGACTGTAGAGAACAAATGGATTTATTCATGCTGTTCCTACATATATATCATAAGGTTGTATGTATTGAAGACTCTCACCTGCTTCACTGTGACTTTGGAAAAAGCTGGATGCAAATATATGAAGATAGAAAATATGAATTATTTCTAAGAACAAAGTGTTAATATATATATATGTATCATACCTTAGTATGATACATATATATATATGTATGATACATGATACCTTAGTATGATACATGCACTTATTCAGAGACACTGTGAAAACATACTGGTAAATTAAATAGAAAGTCTTGTATAATCTTATTTTTTGTCGCATGCAACTGTTACTTATTTTTGATTTTCCAATGTCTCAACAGGTACAAAAATGATGTGGGGACAGATTTCTCTATTTGAAGTAGAAAATCTCATCTGGAAATTTTTTTGTTTTAATTTTAAATAAATTTGGAACTCAAGTACTATCTTTTATTCAAAATTAAAAATCAAGTCCCAGAATGAAAAACTAGTTGAAACTGAAAGAATATGGAGTCTTACACAAGTGTCACTTCTTCATGTTTCTGTTCAAGAAATGAATCTGATTTTTGTAGTGGCCTGTGGTTATTTTAAGCTGAGAATCTCACTGATGGGGGGATGGTTTGACAGTTCTTTTAGGAATCTTACAGGGAAAATCTAAAGCCTCTTGCTTTTACACCTTGCATGCTGAAACTTTGTGCTTTATTATGAAATTACTCAGGGTTCTTATCAGCCATAGGGGAAGTTTGCTCCCAAACTTGTCTTCTGCTCTCAGAGAAGATGAAGTGATGCCTTCCCTTCATTTCTCCTGATCTACAGGCCCACTATAGAGGTTGTGCATACAGAAGTGAGAACTGCTCTGTTCAACATGTGAGAAGACAGTGCATCTATTATCTTTTTGTGAAGCATTAAGTGTAGTAAAAGTAATGATACCTGTTCTCACTACTTTTTTTTTAATTAGTTCATTATTAATTTATTGAATACATTTCAAATTATTTTATTCCAGGAGCATTCCAGATACAATATCCTCAGCAATTTTCAGGTATTTCAGCAATATTCAGTGTGTGTTTAGTTCTCCTTGGGTTGACATGAAGCGTCCTACACCTCACTTTCACTCCTAGTGGCCTACTCAGCAAGCTGCTTGTTTGAAAAATATTTTAATGAGCTTTGGAAATTTTCTTGTAGTCACAGAAATTGTGATAACAGCACTTGGCTCCATGTGAAAGAGGAATTCCAGCAAAACCTAATGGGACTATTGAAAAGTTTAAGGTAGAATAAATCTGTAGGATCAGAACCTGAATTTCTGCAGGATTCGTGGAGATCACCATGATACACATGAGAAGACAGTGAAATGATTTTTTAGATCCTTTGTAACAAACCCTTGAGAAAGGCTATTACCTAAAGAAAATTAACCTCTCATTTTTGGCAGGTAATCTGTTTCCTTCTTGGGACCTGCACCTGCAATGAGTAATTTTTTTTTTATTTTAAGGCCTCTAAATCACAGATGGAGAGAGAAGGCAGTGTGATGACTATTATTTCCTTTGGATAAATACATGCCATTAAGTTCCCTTATAATTCCAGCTTCTTCTTGCATCCCAGGGTGGAGCTGTTTTACTCTGTGATATATATGAATACTGTTCAGTGATCATTCTGACTTATTAAATGTTTTCATCTCTTGAAATCTGCTTATGTTAATTTTTGCAGATCTTCATGCTTTTGCCACAAAGAGGAAAAAAAAAAACTAAATCATTTGGCCACCAAGCTACAGGCAACAATTTAAAAAGAATTATTAATTTTGTATATATATATATGAATAAATGTGTCGCTTTGTGATTACTGCAGTCTTAGAGCTATGATGAAGCAACATGGCTTATGTAGACTGGGCTTGAAATACATACAGAAATAATGGCAAATGAAAGCTTTGACTTAAAAAAGCAACATATTTTTTAGTGATTTTAAGCCCAAGGTGTCTGGAACAACATCTCTGGTTTTGGCTAGGGCAGGCTGAACCACAGCTATGATTCATCCTGGCAATTCTCAGTTGATTTTATACATTGAATGGGGATTCCCACTGAATGAGGGTAATTCTAAAAGAGTGGTTGAAAGTGAATTTCTGCATCTCAGCAGATTTCTGGTCTCAGCCCTGTTGTGAAGATCAGGACTTTATCATCCTACATGTGCATCTGCTGATGTGTTCACTCTGACACTCACGTTCCCTCTACCTAAACCTGGAGGGGGGCACTGAGCTCTGCAGTGGAGGGGCATGGCACCATTTCCATGTAAGAGTTGATTTCTTACTTTCATACTGATTTCCTCATTGTCCATACCTTCTTTTCCTTTTCCAAAAATCTTCATCAGAACCAATAAAGAAAAATTCTTTTTGATCTCAACTCTCTTGGCTTCCTGAGTTTTTTATCCAAGACACTTTCAGTCATTTACCAGCAGTCCTGGTTAACCCAAAGAGCTCTCAGTTGACTGGAAATTGGCAAATATGTCATTTATCTATAAGAAGGGCTGGAGGGCGTATAAGGGGAACCACAGGGTTGTCATCCTGACCTCAGTGCTGGGGAAGGTCATGGAACAGACCATCCTGAGTGCAGTCACACAGCAAGTGTAGGAGAGCCAGCAGATCAGACCCAGCAGCTCTGATTGTGACAGGCAAGTCCTGCCTGACCAATCCAATGGCCTTCCATGAGAAGGTGACCTGCTTAGTAAATGAAAGAAAAGATGAGGGTGTTATCTTACCTGGTCTGTAATAAAGCCTTTGACACCATTTCCCACAGCATTCTTCTGGAGAAACTGGCTGCTCATGGCTTGGACAGGTGTATTCTTCACTGATTTAAAAACTGTCTGGATGGCCAGGCCCAGAGAGTGGTGGTGAAAGGAGATAAATCCAGGTGGCTGCTGGTCACAAGTGATTCCCCCAGGGCTCAATAATGGGGAAAATTCTGTTCCACCTCTTTATCAGTGATTTGGATGAGGGGATCAAGTGCACCCTCAGGCAGTTTGCAGATGACACCTAGCTGGGCAGGAGTGTTGATCTGCTGGAGAGCAGGAAGGCAGAGGGATCAGACTAGATCAATGGGCTGAGGCCATTAGTCTGAGGTTCTACCAGGCCAATTACTGGATCCTGCCGTTGGGTCACACCAACCCCAGGCAGTGCCACAGGCTGGGGACAGAGGGGCTGGAAAGCAGGAAAAGGACCTGGGGGTGCTGGTTACAGCAGCTGAACATGAGCCCAAGTGTGCTTAGGTAGCCGAGGCACCCAATGTCACCCTGGCCTGTATCAGTGATAGTGTGGCAGCAGGACCAGGGCAGGGATTGTCCCTCTGTGCTGGGCACTGGTGAGGCCACATCTCAAATCCTGTATTCATTTTTGGGCCCCTCACTTCAAGAATGACATTGAGGGGCTGGAGTGTGTCCAGAGAAGGGCAAAAGAGCTGGGGAAGGATCTGGAGCACAAGTCTGATGAGGAGCAGCTGAGGGAGCTGAGGGCGCTCAGCCTGGAGAAAAGGAAATTTGGGAAAACCTTCTCACCTCTGCAATTCCCTGACAGGAGGGTACAGCCATGAGAGGATTGGGCTCTTTTCACAGGTAACAAGTGACAGGACAAGAGTTGTGCTAGGAGAGATTTAAGTTGCATTCTAGGAAAATATTCTTCACTGAAAGAAGAATGAAAGCACTAGAAGAAGTGTTTAAGTCACCATCCCTAGAGGTGTTTGAAAGACATATAAATGTGGCACTCGGGACATAGATTAGCAGTGAACATGGTAATCTTGGGTTTACTCAATTATTTTGGAGATCTTTTCCAACCCAAAGGATTTTATGATTCTATCTAGTTCCCTCTGCTGTCAACATTTCGGTGACTATGAAGACTGTCAAAACTGTCTCTGGAAATTTGGCTTCTGGAGAATTTCCAGAATTCAACAAACATGTGAATACTTGAGAAGACACATTGAGTAGCAGAAAGCAATCAAAATAGTGCTGTTTAAAGCAGCATTTGTGACTGACATTCTAGCAATGTTAACATGGAGCTGTTTTTTAGTTCCAAGAAGTAAATTAGGACATTACTGCTAAAAGCTAAAAGCAGATAAAGAAAATATGTTTCTTAAATGCAGAACAGATGAAATTTCATTGAAAAGCTGAATCTGAGCAGAAGAACTCATGTATGCTGCAATCTTAATCTATTGATAAATCAAACTGAAAATCTGGATAGTCATGAGTGAATTGAAGCATGTTGGGGCACATATGTTTCCTGTTTTTTCTCTGTATCTACTTTTCCTCAATGCCCCCCAAAACACTGAGTCTCATCCTGAAGTGCAGCTGAAACACCTCTGGAGTGACTCTTTGCATGGGGAAGCTCTTAGTGGAGACATAGCTGACAAACTGGTGAAGAGAATGTTTGTCCTGGGAAAATATTCCAGGCACATTTCAACTCAATCTTTGCTTCAAGGTGACTATTTAAACCTGGAGATGCAAATCTGTTGATGATGTTCTAGGTTATAGCAGAAAAATTAGCATCAAGTTTCTCAGTTTGTCTTGAGAAGTTTTTTACTTTCTTCCTTCTAGAGCATGCTAGGCATGTTAACCTCTCTGCTGGGAATGGAAAAACAATCACAATAACTGTGCATCCTTGGCTTTCAAATGACTTTTGTATAGGTGATAATAATAATGTATAGGTCATAATACTTTGGTTTAGATTATTGTTGCTAAAGATGTATTTACTTTATTTTCTCCTCCAAAAAACCCAAATATTTGGCTAGAAAATGGACATCTAAAACTATGGCATATGGGTTTAACCTATGCAACCTCAGGGCAGGCTGTTTTCATTCCCTGCAGAGACCACGTTTCTTTCAGAAAGGAATGTATATTTCAGTGATCTCAATGAATACAATAAGGAAGATGACTGACTTCCTTAAACTTTTTTCTTGGAGACAGTGGATGAGATACTTCTGACAGCATCTGCTAGATCTGCCACACTCAACTGTGTTGGAAAAGAGTCAAAAAGGAATGCGACAAAGACACATAAAAACCCTAGTTTTTGTAAGAACAAGCATAACTCCTTTAAGGGCCCTGTTCTTTAGGAAGTGTTGCCTTTGTCTTCTGTCTACTGTCCATGGGATTTAGTATCTGGGAAAATGTCAGCATGTGCTCTACAGGACAGTCATGCAGGGGGTCACTTACTCCACACTCCTGAAAGTGCAAATGGTGGCAAAAGGGAGTGATGGGGTCTACAGGCAGTTTTTGTTGGAGCTGATTTGTGCCTGGGGCAGCTATTTGAAATGAGAGAGCAAGCTTGACGTGGGCTTAAAATCATTCACAGTTCTCTTTATAAACCTTTAGAAAACAGGTGATACTAAAAAAGTCTGCAGGAGGGTAGGCACATCACAAAGGGAATCTAGGGAGTTATAGACACTTAACTTTTATTACCAAAAAATACTGAGACAAATAATGAAACAAGGAATTTATAAACTCCTACAAATTTAGATTAATTAAAGACAAATTGAGTCAAGCAGTTTCATTCATGAAGGTGAACTTGGTTTTGTACTAGGAAAGACTCTTGATTTTACATCTTTTTATGCTTTCTTACATGACATTGCCATAAGTAAACTGTAGAAAACTGTAGAAACTGCTGTAGAGTGCAAAACTGGTTGGAAAACTGCTCTTACAAAGTATCAATTAGTGATTCTTCACCAGAAGAGGAGAATAAATTTTCATTAGTGTCCATGATGAAGTAACAGGGAGCATGACTTATATTTACAGATGACACGAATGACACTAGAAGACAGCATTAAAATTCAAAGTGTTCCTGGTAAACTTGTGAAAAAAAAAAAAAAAATTGAAAAGGCTGCTATACAATAAAGACAAATGCCAGATTGTGCCATGAAGATCATCTTTCTGGTATATTTACCATGTGTTCATCAACCAGAGTATTTCTTTCAATCCTCATGCTACATGAACAATACAGAACAATTGGAGAAGATTTAAAAATTAACAGCAAGAATAATTGGCCACCTAAAACGTGACCTACAAGGAAATCTTGAAGGATCTGGAGTTGTTTAGTCAGGAAGGAAATGAGAGAGGTAGCAATTCATCAGTCTTGAAAACCAAAAGAAAGAGGAAAAAAAAATCTGTTCTCTGTGTTCTTGATTGTTAGGATAAGAAATAATAGACTGAGGTAGAAGAAATAATAGACTCTGATGTAAACTCTTTGAGTTAAGAAGCCTACACAAAACTTAAATAATTTCCAACAGGGCACGTTTCTTAGGCTTATGCCTTATATAAAGCCATTACTTGAGATTTTTCAGATCAGCTTTTAGGAATAGCAGCAGTTCTACAGCTTTTGGAGCAGGTGAATATAGTAGATGGTGTCTTTAAACCTATTCCTCTCCTGGTTTCTGTGGTTCTCTGATACAGCTTTTGATAGACAAATCAAAAGTTGCTGCTTATAGAAGTATTAGTCTTGAATTTAAGAACTGTTTTTTGTGCTTCCTGTGTCTCTTTGGTTAGAAATGACTATTTCTGTCTTGCTCTGGTTAGGGACAATCATGCCAACATTTAACTTGTATGTATGTACTGGTAAAACCAAGAACCCACAGCCTGGCATGGCTGTGTTCCTTCTGACTCTCCCTTACCAGGGCCTTATGTACACTAATAAGCCATAAACCCCCTGTCCAGCCTCACTGGGGCTTCCACACACACTGGTGGTTCCAGGAGCTCTGTATAAGATCAGCCCCAAGCCTTCTCTCTCTGGCTGAGCTCAGGTACAGCCTTGTCTTGGCCTCTCTACAGAGCCCTCTGAGCTGGGGGACCACATGCTGTGGAAAGCAAATTTTTCATAGCACAAATAAGTACCGTGGATGAATATCAGGTCAGCAATAATTTCTGTTTAGACAGGCAATACACATATGTGGTTTTGATTCACCTCTCCTAAGTGTAAACCTCTGAAGTACTCATTTTTATGTGACAATTTTGACCTTTTGCTTATGCTGTGCCTATAATGAGGCTCCTGAAGTATTTCACAAAATGAAGGTGGCAAAAGGGGACACAGAATAAAAATTTTAACATGGAGGATGTATTTTAGATTATAAATTTCCCAATCATGTCAGGACTTCAAAAATGCTTTTTATTTTCTACAAATGACATCAGCTTGGAAATAACCTATGACTTCTCTGGATAGAAGATATTAGTACAGACTCTTGATTGTAGTATTAATCATATTTTTCACTTCTGTTATGCATAACCTTGGTAGTACAGACAAAGTGAAAAACTTTGAACTACAAGATTAAATAACAGGTTACATATATAAAGGAGACACCTAAATTGGCATTTGAAAGCATGGGCATCAAATTCCTGAGGGAAAACAGAAAAACTGCAAATAAAAAATGAAGAAATGTAGTTGCATTGTGATTTTTAGTGTAGTACTTTCCAAGGTCCTTATTTATCTTGGATGTATATGCTTACGATTTTTTCACTCTTTAAATCTTGTTTGTGCTGAAACTAAAACAATTAACACTGACATTAGCAGACATGTAATTTTTATACTCTTGTTTTTTTAAAGAAGGCTTGAAGAAATTAGGAACAGAAATTATGAAAAAACCCTAACCCTTTCTATACCCAAATGTTCCCTTTCCACGTCAGTCTTGGAAAATATTACTTGAGTTGTTTTCCTCCTCTTTGTAAGTTTTGGTTTTTTTCACTTATAACCTCCTGACTGTAAAAGAAACCAAATACTCAGAGGAATTGAAAAAAAGCCCTTTGAGATTTACCAGCTCTACTTCAAAGAATAAGGAAACAATGGAGAAGCTAGGAAAAAGCTGTCTTTAAGGGTTTTCCAAGGAAAGTTATATCATTCTTTACCAAGACAGAAAGTGGCAATGTTTGGATTTTCAGGTATGTTTTGTGCTGAACTACTTATTAGTTTTTGGTGAATTTTTGATGCTCCTGGAGTGACTGAATGTGCAGAATTAAGAAGCATCTGGCACTTGTCAGTGTTCTCCCTCTCATAGCAAACTGTTCCTTTACAATCCATTTATAGTAAAAAGGCTGCAGATACTTTTTTGATATTACAGAAAGAATAAAATTGTAAAATGTTCAATGAAATTTCAGTACAGCAGTAGAAAAGATGTTCAAGAAGATTACGCTGACCACTGAGGAACAATAACAAATGAATAGGAAGGTTCTGATTAGTGAAGAAATATATTAAGTTTCATCAAGTGTGGCTGTCTAACAGATATCTGGCTGTACTAAGATTGTTTTAACCTAATTTATTAATGTGGGTTTTTTTTTCTAAAAATAAAAATAAAAATAAAAATAACAGGTAAAGATAGTTCCTACCAGCTGTTGATTCAGCCTTACTTTCTTACAGACCTATATTAGGATGCAATTAATTACCCTGTGGGTGTGACTGTATGACACAAATTTTCTATCAATAAATGCTCATTGGGCTCTTGGACAACTATTACTGCATAACTTTTAATTTGCATTTCTTTCTGTCTCTTTAAAGAGAACTAGAAATGAAACTTGATCCTACTATGCATTTCCATTCAGGCAGCTTGAGCAAGATGCAAGGCCCTGCTGAGTGCCCAGTGTTATAACTGTGGATAGGGGTGTCACACATATGATATTCACATTTCTGCAGTGACTCTTGGCTGAAGGAGGCACAGGAAGGTCTCTTGAATGTGCAAAATGAACTGCTTCCACTGGGGATTTCCAAACACCTTGCATCTTATATGACAAGGTGTGAGCGATGCATTCAGATCTAGTAACCACAGTGAATCAATTTCCTGCACAGTCTAGTTGGTAGTGCTGTAGTCTGCATCACTAACATTCAGTATTCCTATGTTCTCTAAACCCAAAAGATTTGTTTTTCAGTATCACCATTGCTTTTCAACTGTATATATTAATGTAACTGTATATATTATGTAATTTTTCAAGTACCATTAGCTGAATTGCTTTAAAACATTTTTGAGTATACAAGTCCCCTGCAGAACCACACATATATGCTCATAGCTCTTCTCCATACACTAAGGAATAATATTTTGGGGGCAGCTCGGATTTTTCTGGAGAGAAAAGCCCTGTACCAAAATTTCAGAATGATTGCTCATAGAGTTTAATTTTTAAAAAGCAGAAGCTGCTGCTTCTTGCTTGTGAATGGTCACTTTCCAGCCCCTCTTAGGATTGTCCTTTCTATATACTGTAGTTTATCTTCCTCCTCATCTTTAATAATTCAACAGTACCTTTTCTTTCCAACCTTAGCATTCCTCTTTAGTGTCTGGATACTAAAACAGAATTTTCATGCTCAGGTGATACTCTGTTTATAGTCACTGGTATATCCTCTCCTCAGAATTTTTAAATGGATTCAGTTTTGATGGTTTTTCTTACTGAGAAATCCCTCAAGTAGAAAAAGATTGCTTTTTCACAATTCAAAAATGAGACCTCCTTATTAGCAAAAACTTCTTGTGTTGGCAGTTTTGTTCCATATAGTAAGTCATCACCTATTATCAAAAAAACCCTCACAATTTTAGTCATAAAACCTCAGTTTATTTTCTTATCATTTTGCCAGTCTATGATCAGTAAAACCAAAATTTTGCAAGTTGGTCATCTTCCATCCAAAAGTTTTGTTTTACTTAATTATGGTAATAAGTGGCCACGAAGATGCATCAGTTGTAGTTGAGGACAGCTTTAAGAGCTGAACCTGTGATAGTTGGTCTGAAAGTATATGTTTGGATCATAGGGCTAGATTAACTTTGGAATGAGATGGATATTTCTGGTTAGTCCTTCACTGTTCTTTTGAATGTTCAGTAATCAGTGCAGGAAGGATTTCCCCTATAGAAATTAGTAATTTGGAAAAAGAAAAAAGTGTCTCACCACAGGAGCAACGTTTTCAATAAAATTTCCTTTTAAATGTTAAACAGTCTGTACAACAAGTGAGTAAAGACTTAATCATAAGTATCACTACAGCAGTTTGGGGAGCTGGATTGAAGCCAATCTACCACAAAAAAGCACACCACATATAATTCTGATATATGAAAGATTATTTTTGAACTTGACAGTCTTTTGCTGATGAAACTTCAGTCTCAAAAAATCAACTTCTAGAGTTATTAGTACACAAAGCTACAGTCTTGGTGCTCAACACAGACATGGTCATGTAAATACAAATTTCTAACTTTGGTTTACCTGCTGCAATTATCTTTGTATCTGAGTGAATACTTTTGTCTGCTTAAATACACACTATCAACAGCCAAGTTTCCATGACAACAAAGCCATACACTTCATTTTTTTGCTGATTAATGTCTGTAGTCTATCCCAGTGATAGGAGCTTTAAAATTTAGCAGTCTTGTGAGACAAAAAAAGCTTAACCAAATGAAGTGATTTATTTGGAAATCTTGTAGTTATGAGGTGTTACTGATAAGCTGAAGTTGTGAGTTTGCCGTATTCTAGAGCTGAAATAAAAAAGGTTCCAATTTGATGGCAATATCCCATATAAATATGCTGATTCTTGCAAAACTGTCAAAATTATCCTGTATTTGTGACTAGATTGAAGGGGATTACCTGAAATTTAAATAAAAATCTAATCTCTTTTATGTAAAAAGGAACCTGCTGCAAGATGAAGTATCTTGAGCAAAAAAGAAGCAAAAACTAAGGTTTCTTTGTGTGTGAAACCTTACTGCTGAACAAGACCCTTATGCATATATTCCTTGAGGTAATCTGTTTATATTTTATTGTTTCAAATTTATGCTTACATTGCTACAGGATTCTGGTGATGATGCATGCTGGTGGGGGGCTGGAATTCTGGTATGTGCTGTTGCAATACAGTTAAACACATATATTCACTCTTCTTTTTGAAAATTAGGCACGGTCATCCACCAATGAAGTGTGTTTCATGGAGATCTAGAAGACTGTAATATATTATATATTCAGTTTTCAATTATCATAGCTCATCCAGTTCCAGCTCATCTGCAGAATGTATTTGCTCATGGTTAAAGCTTTTCTTCCTCCAGCATATTTGATCCAAATAAAGGTGGAAAGTATTATAATACTTTATTATTGGCAGCAATATCCTCTCAGTATTATAATATTTTATTATCATTACTAGTATTAAAATTATTTTCTTACAACTGAAGAAGCTAATTTCTTTTTACCAATATCTCACTTGATGCTCCTCCAATTTTCTGCAATAATTTACAAACAGGACAAGAGGATACAAGACTTCAGCTGGAAAAAAGTTGTTCAGTAGAATGAAAGTGCCTGGAAACATAACAGTATTGTGGAAAAATCAGTCTGCACCTGAAAACTCTGCCTTTCAGTAGAGCTTGTTATTACCTGTTAAATCTTTTAAGTGAGCTATTCTTCAGCAGAAGACACCAGATATTAACCTTCTAAATATTTTTGAACAAAGACATGAAAACTGCATCTTTCTGTTAATCATCAGGGCTTTTTTTTTTTTTTTTTTTAGTATATGCAAAGAATACTTTACAGTATTAATATCAAATTTCAAGATATAATTCCTGTCTGAACTGATATGCTAGGACAGATAGGCTGTACAAAAATTTTTGTACTCTGATTCCTCAACCTCAGTATCCTTAGATACCAACCACATTCTGCTGTATGCTATGGCAGTCAGATTGGTGAAATGATGGAGCCCTCATCCAGACTCTGGGTTTCTGACTGTCAAGAAAGGGATTCAGAAGTTGAACATGAATGAGCAAAGTGTGATGAAAGAACCACCCATACCCACTGTATTAGCAAAAGTGTAGTCAGCAGGCTCAGAGAGGTGATAATTTCCTTCTGTTTAGCATTTGGGCTGCACTACTGTGGCCTGAGTGGGGCTTCCCCAAAGAAAGTACCAGAAAGACATGGGCATACTGGAGAAAGTTCCCTGGAGAGCGACAGGAACGAAGAGGGGGCTGGAACATGTGGTGTACCGAGTACTGTCTTTGTTCTGTGCTGAGGTAAAAAGGCTGAGATAAGGGGGGATTTTAATTGCTGCTTTCAGATAGTGAATGAGCAAGTATAACGAGGATGGAGCCAGAGTCTTATTTCAGTTGAACAGTGAATAGCTGAGAGATAAAGGGCATAAAGAGCAGTACAGGAAACTCGAATGAGATACTACATTTATTTTTTTTAAACAAGGTTATTCAAGTAATAGGGCAGGTGTTCTAAAGAGATTGTGAAATCTCCAGCCTTGGAGGTGTACATAATTCAACTAAGCAACAAGCTATGAGTTCATCCTGCTTTGAGCAGGCCTCCAGAGGTCTTTTACAAACTATATAGATCTATAATCTGTTAAAAAGTCTCTTTGCCCGGGCAAGATAAACTTTTAAAGTAAGATTCATCAATATTTTTTTACTAAAAATCAGCTGTTGGTGCTTAGGTTTACAATATAGTAAACACACTCATCTATCTATGATAAAGTTCTGGGTGATCAAATTGAGAAACACTTGCACACTGAACACTTGTGAGTGCAAAGCAGCAGCTCACAGTCACTTTTTTTGGGATAGCACACCTTTGAGACACAGTTATGGTGATTACAAAAAGGGAGTAAAGTCTTTCAGTAGCTGCTTTGTTAAAATGATGGTGGAATGGGAGTCTGATCTGTATTTTCCAATCATGTGAGTAGGTACAGTCCCTGTGTTGGGACTGTTTTCACGGCTGGTAAAGCACTCCTGTACAGAGTCAAGGAGTCAAATGGGTTTTTGAATTTCCATTTTAACCACTCATCCCAGCTGTGTATGAGAAATTGTCAGAGTTGCTAACTATTTGTGTCACTTGGCACCAAAGAATATTCAGTGAACCAGCAGCAATATCCTCTCAGTGAACACCTGTAATTTCTTTACCATGGTAAAAATTCTTGAATGGTATTATGAGTTACAGTCTCCTGAAAATGCTAATTCAATCTTTTCTCTACAAATACAGTTTTCCTTTTCCATCAGAAAGAGAAAGGGCTGTCTACAGCTGAGTGGTCTTAGCAGTGCTCTGATGGGCCAACCCTTTCACATAAAAATTAAGAGCATTTAATATATTGTTGTAAGATATGGCAAGGATGCAATGGTTTTTCTTCATTCCTTCATTCCTTTATTACCATTCCAATGGTAAACACTAATTCCTTTTCTGCAATAGGAATTGCATGGGCCTTCTTTGTAGGGTACTATCGGCTAAACTCCCATATCATGGCCTCTTCTTTCCAAGAAGTCATTGTGGGACCACAAGAACCTGGCCACCCATTGCTCACAGTCTAATTTCCTTCTGGTTTTTGTGGGGGTGTGTATTAGCTCTATGGAGCTGGTGGCAGATGAACTATGTAAGCCCTGATTTTATGTGGTCAGGCTTGAAGTTCTCAGGACAGAAAAATATTGCTAGTTTCTGTGTTTGGGCTCCAAGGTAAAATGAATTGTGGTGAGTTCACTGTTGGCCAATCACTAGTGCTCTCACTAGAATGTACTTACTTGTCTCCTTCTGTGAGGTAGGATTAGAAAAAAGGCAAAGCAGGTTCAAAATTTTAAAAGGGTATAAAAAAATTTTGTTAACAGTAACTAAAAGAAAGAGTAATAAGAATCAGAACAAAACCTTCAGAACACTTCCCTCTACAACTTTTTCTTTCATACTGACAATGTACAGAGACAAATCCTAAAATTTTCAGTCAGTTTACCACTGAATAGAACTAGTCTAGAATAGTCTAGAATAGTCTTTCTTAGGGTCACTTAGGGAGAGAAGTCCTTCTTGTTAATGTTCTGGAGACTTATCCACAGGAAAACAGTTCTCTTGTGGCTCTCAATTTCCATGA
>JAHXMQ010012338.1:7932184-7959199 GCA_020466415.1 Ammodramus savannarum pratensis | reverse complement strand
CTCTGAGAACAGAGGTCTTCTCTCTCTGGGGACACAGGGTCTCTTTACTCTTCTCTCTTTCTCTGTTCAAACTTCTCATGAGATCACAGCTACTTCAACATTTGCTTACTTTAGCATGGAGGCCTTTGCCTACAATTCGAACAAGTCATCTCCCCATACTTGTATGTGTTACAGGGAGAAAGAGTCTGATGTATCAATTACATCCTTCTCCATAGCTTCACTAGAGGATTTCAGCCCTAAGATCAAGGCATCTCCTCATCCCTCCCATTTCCTCATCCCTCCCATCTGGGACTTGACTTTTTCTTCACCGACCTTGGTGTCTTCATGTTACTCCTCTATATGCCTGTACCTGTCCTTTTCTCTCACTTGAGGGACATTGAAGCACCGAAAGAATTAATATCTTGCCAGAGGCCTGCGGAGGGTGGCGTGACCCCAGCTGGGCTCAGTAGCTTGTGGCAGGAACTGGGGTGGGGAAGTGGCTCGGATTTCAGCAGCCAACCTGCCAGACCTGATGGCTTCTCTCCCCCTGGCCCAGTGCTTGTGGGTGAATCTCAATGGTGACAGAATCTTGGCCAAGACGCTCTGGCCTGGGGCTGCTCCTGAGGCCCTGCAGACCCCGGCTCGGCCTGGGCCGGGCAGCGGGGCAGGACTAATGTCAGCGAGATGTTATCAACCGTGGCCCAACCCTACTTGGGCTGAAGGCCTCTCCCGGCCACCAGGCCAGGACTGGTGGGGAGTACCTCTCTTTCCAGGTACAGGAAGGAAAAAGAGGGAATTTCTGTGTTTCTTTCGTCTTTACTACGTGTTTTTCACAGAAGCGTGTACAGCTTTCCAGTGGTTCAACAGATTGTCAATTCCCAAAACCAACCACTGATTGGTTTCCTGTCAGACATGAAGGAGACTGCCAGCAGCCTCTCCCAAAACATCACTTCCAAGATGCAAAACTAGCAATGAATTAAGCCAGCAGTTTCCATTCATACTGAATTGATCAGCTGGTGGCTTTTTCTTAGACCTGATTAAGGCTTTCTAATGTAAACCGAGCATGACCACAATGAGCTGAACAAACCAAAGTCTGCAAAATTTATATTTTGAGTGCTTAGGTTTCAATTTTGTTGCAATGTCTTGCTTTCCAATTGGGAAAAAAACTCTCAATATTTCATTTCAGACTGAATCTATCTGAAAGGAAATATGGTGGCTTGTTGAATTGAGTTAAACGGTTTACATTCAGGTCAGATTGAGTTGATGCGGTAGCTCCTGGAAGCATAAGTTGTGGGGAAAGTAATCATATCTCTTGATTTTCTTAGGAAGAAGTGAAATTGAAATAAGTAAGGCTGACCATGTACTTTATCTTCTGGTATCTTCAGTCCAACTAAGAATCACAGATATTTAAATACATACATTTTGAATGGTATATATATGTACAAATGTATGTATTTCTAGGAGAAAAATACATTAAAATACTTTTACATATAGATAAACATATATATAACATTTATAAATAACATATATATATATAAATAAAAAAAATAATATATATTTTGTATAAATATAACATTTAAACTGTTATACTTGTGTTTCTATAAATGTACTAAAATTGATTTTTGTTTCCTTTGCGAAAGCATGGCTGGAGCCCAGAGGAGAAGGAAAGAGGTCTACAAAGTAAGAATCTCTTTCTCTTTCTAGGTAAGATGTCCTGATACATAGTGTTTTATATTTTGATACATGGCTATGCTTTATCTGAAATGTTCATGTGTACACAACTGTTACTGTCAATCCTGTGCCACACATAGGGATTAGGAGAGCTAATACTGGAATTTAGTTAAGTATAGAAATCAATGAGTTTATGTTCTTAAGACTCTGTGCATCACAGCCACAAGATGGCAGGAGAACAATGTCAGTTTCTTTTCACAGCACTTCCATCCTATTTTCCTAGTTTTCTGGAATTGCATTGCAATTTACATGGTTTTGATGGTTTTAAAAGCCAACTCAGTTCAACAGCAAGTAATTTTAAAGGTTTCAGGTCAGTTACTATGTATGCCAGAATCCAGACTAAATCAATAGTAACATTAAAAGCTTAAGTATTGTACTACTGGAAGAATGAGCCATCAAAATCCACAATATTTTCTTTATTTGGAAAACAAATTGTGTCTCTGTAATATTTTCAACACCTTAGGAAATTAACTTTTTCTTTTTTGATCAAGTTCATGATGTTACAAACTTTCAATGAACTGAAAAAACTCTCCCAATCTATTCCTCACATTTGAATTTTTGAAAAAAAAAATGCAAACAGCTCCTTAACCAAGTTAATGAGAGACTACTATAATCTTGTACTAGTGGAGAAAAGTGCAGCAGGTGCAGAGCTATCAGAGTCTCACACAGAGCTAGTGCAGATATGGAATGTTGCCCACAACTTGACAGGTGTAAACAGTTTTGGAAGGCTTCAGCAAAGCAAAATTAGCTTTAAAACCCTGCACACTTAAAAAATATAAAAAGCAGCTATTTATGAGGGACCTCTAGCATATCTGTGATTTGAAGAACTGTTGAAAATAGGAAGGGATCCTTCAGTATCAACAATTTTCACCATCTCTAGGAAATGGGCTCACATTTGACCATATGATTAGCCTAGATGATTACCATCGTACAAATACCTAGCAGAACTCTATTAGGAGATGGAAATTTCAGTATTTGGTGTGTCTTCTTGCCTAAGTGTATTCTAAGTACTTCACAGGTTTTCTCTGTGTATGTGGATACACACAACATCCAACTGAGTAATCTGTGCATCAGCCCTCCTGGGCTCCAGGGTCTGAGCAGGCTTTTCCTTCAGTTGTGGATGCTCCCTATCCTGCTCAGTGTGAGACAGACACTGTCCTGCTGTCTGCAGGACAGACAGCATATGTCCAGTATCATCATGGACTGCATAGAAAGATTATGTAGGTGGTGCAGAGAAGAATGAAAACTGAAGTAGAAGAAAAGAAAACCTCACTTGTGTGAAAGAGAAAGGGATATGATGAGGTTGGTTTTGTTTGTTTCTGTTTTTTGTTTTTTTTTTTTTTTTTAATAGAAGGATTAGCAAGAAATCAGATGAATTTTAAAAGAGAATGCAGAAAAAGATGTATTACACTGCTTGGTAAAGCAGAGGATAGAAGCATGAGACATTTGCAAGGGTGGCCTGATGGAGCCAATGTAGAAGTGTCATTGCATGTAACTTCCTAAGAGTCTGTGGGGCCTCACTGCTTCTGTCTAGCACAGCCCATCCATCTTGAATTCTAAGGATACCACTCACAAGTGCAGGTATAAATACAGGTATTTTTAGGAGTTTTTTTTCCTCAAAAGGTGAAAGTAATTTTACACGCACAAATATGGTTCCTTTACTGCAGACCGTGAATGCGGGAGGCCCATTTGCAGCTTACCATTTGCTGAAACTGCTTGATTGAAAAAAACATCCTTGCCTTCTCCTTCCTCTTCAGTGCTCCTCAGAAGATGTGGACTAGTGGAGGGAGCCTGATGTATCTGCCCTGCAGTGCTGTGCTGTCTGTTGGAGATACTGATGTTCTTTACAAAGCCTAACTCAGTACCTCCCTGGAGCAAAACCTTTGCTCAGGCATTGAGCAGCAAGACAAAGCCAGGGTGATTTCCTACCTCCACCCCCTGCCCACCCCTCTCCATGGCACGTGTAGGCAGGGACTGCATTGAAAATCTGATTTTTTTGTATTACAATCTTGTTTTCAGTTTCTTAGAAGATTTCACAGCTTAAAATGTTCTCTGTGAAAATGCCCATGCAGGGTGTCATTCTTTTATTTGTGTAAGAGGTACAACTGCATGGCTAGACAATTTCCCAGAATGTAAATAGGGGGAAGTACATTTGACCTTTAAAAAGATCTTAAATGTTTCACTGAGATGAACTGGCACTTCTGTGTTTGGAAACATCACTTGTGGGACTTGTTTCTGAATAAGGGCATTGCCTTTTCTCTGTGGAAAGGAGATGACAATTTATTGAATTATGCATAACTAAGAAAACGTTGCAGTACACATGGTGATCCATGTGTATGGAAAAAGACCTGGTAAGCCAGGTTGAGTACATCTAATTCCTCCTAGTGTTATATAGGCTGGTTGCTTCTGCTACTGGCTGGAAAGGAGGAAGCGCCTTGCTAGCAGCACTCCTCAAGGAGTGACACTGGAGGATCTGTAAATCTTGATTCTAAATTATCTCCTCCCTTGGCTTTAACCCTGCTCTCCTCACCCATTTTTCTGCCCCTCTGCATCCTGCTTTTGTTTTGAGAGGGTCAACAAAATTAAGCTTATATTTCTGAGAAGCTATGAACTAGCTCAGACTAGTCCTCCCAGATGGAAAATCAGAGGATTGCTTTCACATGAAACATCTGAGGAAGCCCTATTTAACAGAGGTCTGAGAGAATTTAAAGTGCTAGGATAATCTGTGTAACACCTACAGATAGCACCACATACTATGGCAAACACATAACTAATTTGAAAGAAAATCTTAACTTTTACATTTATAAACTCCTCAGAGTTTAGAAGCCTCACACAGTAGCTTTTTTTTGGACCTTTGATGCAACTAAGGCATGTGCATGTACATAAAACTTTGGTGTTTGTCTACTGCAATCTATTTATCTAGCTGTCTAGTTCTCTTGACATGAATTATAATCTATTCTAATACAAACTCACAGCTTTGTATTTCTTTGTAAAGTAGAAAATATAAGTGGTAATTTTACCAACAGAGAAAATCTATTTGAAGGTTTTCTCTTGATGGCAGCTGCTTCTTGAATTTTTATCTTCTTTAACATAATGTGGGATGCTAAAATACACATCTACCCAGAGGGATCATAATCCATTTTAGCTGTTCAAACAAAATTATGCTATTAAAGGACTTTTGATTTCTGAGCCTTCTCACTGTACTGAACCTTTTTTTTACTGCAGCAGTACATTTGGTCTCATTCTAGTCCATTTTATACCTGCTGTCTGTTGTAATCTTGTATTATTTACTGTGAGTGTTGCATATAATCATCTGCAATTTCTATTGTTACATTTATTTAACATATTTTAAAACTAAAACCTAGATAAATACTAAAGAAAAAGCAAAAATTGACCAGCTCCCTTCTGTCCTCATCTCAATCACTTACCCTCTAGTGTTTCAAAAGGAAAAAATAATTTGGAAATTGGGGGATTGACCTTTTCACCTTTATCAAATGAAGGCTCTTTTTTGTGAAACCTGTTGTGTGTTTCAGCTCTTTACTGAACTCTCAGAGCTACTTATGCAATGTATACCCATGATGTATCTGCTGCAGGCATCTCAGTTGTGTTGTTTGGAGTAGGTGGCCTAGAAGGAATCCAATTAGAAACACAAATATCTGTGAACGTATTTGAACTTGTTATTTTACTAAGAATTTGAAGGAAGAAAGAGATAATGTATACTTTTACTGCCTGCAGTGTAGCTATAATCCCAAAATGCATACAAAAATCTATATAGCATTAACTGTAAAATGGAATTATTTCCATCACTGAACAGGATAATGTACCAAGCATTATTCTTTGCATCTTCCCTCATGCTTGGTTTGTCATGTCATGCTTTGATAAGCCTCCAGAATTACAATGTATCTTTTTTTTGTTTGTGTGTGAAGAATTTAAAATAATTTGAATTTAGTTTTCTGAAAATTACAATCTTTTCGTGCCATTTGAGTAAATGGAACAGTAAATATGGAGCTGCTGAATAACAACTCCTCTCATCACAACCTTAATCCTTATGGAGACTCATGGGACTTCATGCTACATACAAGATTTCTTTCTGCTGCCTTTGCTTATGAAACGAGATGAAATGTTTGTGAAAACATGGAGTTATACAGGGAGATAAAATTCAGATATTTTATGTCTTTTATGAAGCTTGGGAAAGGCAATGTCAGCTGTGGTGTCAATTAAGGAAATCTCCAGGAAAAAGAGGGCACGTGTAATCTGTCAAACTTAGTGACAACCTTCCCATAACACCCCCTTTATACTGAAAATTCTTCTTTCCATAGGAAGTCTGAAAATACTGCACCCTGCTGGTCTAGCCTGTGCACATCCTCTGGACTGAGGATTCCCAGGGCTTTACTCTGAAAAAAGAGGCTGGAAAGGGTGAATTTAGCTATGGAACAGCCAAAATGCCATCATACCGAACCATTGTTTATGTTGAAAAGAGAAAATATTTTGAGGAACAGTAGGCAGTAACAGTAAGAGCGGTTAATTTTAAAGTAATCTCTAAACCATGTTTTTTCCCCAGATAAATAAAGATGGTTTGTTAGTTGCACTGAAGAATTTGTCCGTGTCATAGAAGAGTACTGATGAGTAATTGAATATATAATTTTATTTGTATTTGGCCTTTGAAAATAAAAGACTCCTTCACAAGTTATTAAGAAGATAAACCCTTGTTTGTTAGGCAAATTAAATGAAATAAAACCTGTATAAGTGATCTTCGCAGTTACAACTGAATATTAGACATCAACTTATTTATTGTCCCTTTGGTATCTAGCTTGTAAAATAGTTTTCATTAAACAACTGGAAACAGTTCATGAGAAGGATCATATTGCAAGAAGTTTCTGTCTCAGTCTTACATTGAACAACTCTGTGGCTTTTCATTAAAAATGTTTTTTTCCTAGGTATTCATAAAAATATCTCTATTGTTGTTACCATAATTTTCCAGTCTTCATTGTTAGAAATAAATATCATGGTGACTGACAAGAAACCATTTTTCTCTTTAACTTTTGCTGAAAAAAATAGAAATCAGGTCTCATGGATGAGTTGGACTCCATCACAATAAATGGAGAACACAATTATATGGTAAGGGTTGTTCACATAAACCTTTACAGGTATACATTTTCAGAATGAGCATAATACTGAGGGATAAAACCTTACCAATAACATGAAACCCTGCATTTTCCTTATTAAGAATATATAAGATGTATGGTGTAGGATCATATTTAGAAGCATTTTTTTAAGAGAAATGAAATATTTACTTTTGTGTGCTCAGATTTGGTACAGAAGTGTATGGTACTCTTTTGTTTGTTTTTCAGCAGGGAAATGTTTTTACTGTGTTACTTGGGAGAACAGCTGGACCAAAATATTAATTTCTTGATCAGTGAACATTTTCTTATAACCTCTATCCATCCCAAAACCCCCTGTGCCTCAAATTGCAAGGAAGATTCATAACCCTCATTCAAAACCTCCCACAACTTAAATCCCACCTGTAGTAGTGTTAATGATGTTGTGATTAGTTTGAAACACAATATTCTGATGTAAATTTTTTTTACATGATAAGCATTAGTTCAGAGTTGTCATTTAGATGCCATGTACGTACACACCTGAGAAAGCCATGGGGTAACTTTCCTCTTGGTGTGGTGAGGCTGTCCCATGGAAGTTCCTCTAGCAGTCCAGAATGCAGAAGGAATGGGCAATCAGAGATGTGACTGTGAGGGTGTTTTCACTGCATCTGTAACAGGACAGAGCTGATGCAGCCCTTAAGGCCAACAATTATAAATTGAGAACTGGAGACCTCAAGTGCAAATAATCTGAATTGCTAATAATCAGAATTATAGGAATTGCTAATAATCACGTAATTTACCTGCTCCCACACATAATATAAGTAAGACCTAATAAACTGAGACCTCTAATAAACTGAGATGTTTTAGGGCAAGAACTGCTTGAACAGCATGATGTGTTGTGTTTTCTAGTGATTACAGATTTGGAAAGGTAATATTACAAGATCATGGACCTGGTGTTACTCTGGGGCTGATCATTGCTTAAGTCAAGCAAGCGGAATGCTTTTCGCTGGTATGAGGGAGAGTATGTTTAAGAAGGCAGCTTCATGAATACCAGATGGTTTTCCCAAAATAACTGACTTTTACCTCTTCATTGGCTTTTTCTACTACAGTGTACTAGTGTAAAAGCAAACCAGTGGAGATTCCAAGTCAGAACTAAAATTTAATAGGAAAATTAAAATAAAGGTAATACTACAGAAACTGACAAAGTCAAAACATGACCGGACACTCTGTTGATCAGTCTGGTGTTAACAGTCCAATTAAATGGTGGCTACAATCCTGTTGGAGTGAGGGATGTGGTTTTGTCAAAGTGGTGATCCTGGAGAAAGTTCTGGTCCTTCTCTGGAGGTCCAATGGTGGTTATCAAGCTCCTGTCCTCTGAGAATCCAGAGGCAGCACTACCGTGGTGTTCCAGCTCTCAGATTATAGACAGGTAGGGATATTTGGTTCTTCCTCTCAGGGTGGGGCATATCACATTGGAATTATGTAATTCTATGAGCTGTGCAGTGAGACCTTGATGGCCAGTCCTGGAGATGGCCCTCCACAAGCAGCTGCTGCTTCCCCAGATATATGTGGATTACCACATATATCTCACAGTGGGTATTTTGAAGTCTGCTTAAAACACTCAACCTAAATTCTGAGAAAAGTAAGTCATTAAATAAACATAGAAAGAAATTCAAACAACTTCAGCACTCGACACTTCCCTTGTATATTTTTCAGCTCTTGGGGAAAATTTAGTACCTTCTCTGAGGAATCACATTTGACATTCTCTTGTTACCATTGGAATGAAAGAAGGGGAAAAAATCTTCCATAAACACAAGCCTGTATGTGGACAAGGCACAGCACTTCTTGATTTCTCTTGAGTGCCTCTTCAAGACTAGAACTGCAAAAATGATGGCAGCTCCAAAACTGAGAATACATGACCTGTCTTTTTTTCAGGGTGTATTCCTTTTATTAATGGTAGTCTGGCACCAGATTTAGCAGAATAAATACATTCTATTGTACCCCTGGTATCTAGCCTCTACCATAATCAAAGACACACATGACTTCAATATGTGTGTAATATTTGTGTTAATAAAATAATTTCCTTTTTAAAAGCCCATACCTCTGATTTAACTGAGATATGAACTGACCTATGTTATCCTTTTCCCCTATTTTATTGGCACAGTAGACATAAATATCTGAATTTTACATTAATTGAAGGTAGTACCTTGGAGTCCTGAAGCAGCAGATGCATACTTGCTAACAATGAAAACACAGAATTGCTGACAAACAAAATATAATCCATCATAAACAGCATAAAATGGAATATGCTTCCCTGATGCATCACTTTCAATCACACACTGACTCATTTAGAATACGAATTTTCCTCAGGGCTTCTGCAGTTTGCAAGACTTGCTGACTATTCATACACAGATAATGCCCATTTTCTCTTCTCTTTACAGGGCATTTAAATTAATAGTGTTCATTAGTGTTAATAGAAAAGCTTCAGATTTATTGTTTTAAAACTGTATTCAGAAAAATATGCTGTTGGTTTTGACACAGAATACCTGTACATTAGCTGTATTTCACTGCCCCAACTGAAGAAGTGAACTGTATATTTGTGTAAACATGTGCCTCTTTCAACAGAAAAAAGTATCTGATCTGAAAGTGAGTTGCCAGGAGAGCAACTAAAAACTCAGCATTTTTGTGCTGGGGAAATTCTGACACCCTGAAAATGCTTATATTGTGCTTCAGTACAGCACAACGTCTGGGATCTGCTTTGTGAGCAAAGAGCTGAAGAAAGTCTTGGGTTGGTTTTTAAAATCTTCTTCTTTTTCTGGGGAAAAATAGAAAACATATCTATGACTTTAAAGATTTCCTTGCTTCCATCAGTAGGGGAAGGTCTGAAACCCTTACTCTGACTGAAGTCCCAACGCTGCTGGGATGTAAGGATTAGATGGGGCAGAGATGCAGATACTGAAATGTCCTAGGCAAGACTGCTTGGATCCTGGCATCTTTAGCTGTTGATCTAAGAAGCTTGGACTCATAAGCAGTCTGGTAGGAGAGGGAGCAGAGGTATGCCAAAATCTTGAGATATTTTTCACAAGTGTTTATGGATGCCAGTGATTTACAAAACTTCGTTTCCTTAGATTGGATTTTCCTTTATGTTCAGCTTTGACACAGGACTTGCAGATGTACCTGCTGAGTTTGGATTCTTCCACTTATTTTTAACATATCTGCAGGAATGTGAGGGGAATTACCTCCTCTGTTTCACTCTTTAATATTCCATTTTGAGTCATGCAAATTTAAATTAACATGTACATGGAAATTCCTTAATTGAATGTATTTTGGGCCTGAGTTTCTCAACAATAACTGGTAAGGTAACATTGACAAATTATTGTGATCTGAGGAATTAAATAAGATGTCTGTATGCTGCTGTTCACTAAAGACTCTTATCTTTCTCCAGCTTCACAGCTTTGCACTTTTGCCTCCTTGGCCTAAGGGCATTGTGGAATCCATCACATTGCATGTGCTCCCAGTAATTCCATCTGTGCCCATCAAGGTGCAGGAGGCTGGGAAGCCAAGCTACTCTGGCACAATTCACCTTTGCCTCTCATTCCCTCACTTGGGTTTGTTCTCATACATATAGTGAAGTCAACAGAGAATATGGGAGCAATGCATCTCTTGAAGCTTGCCTGTGGCTGATTATTTTCCTTAAAAGACATCCTTCCTTGCATTGATATGTTAGTTACCTCAGGTTCCTGAAAATGCCTGCTTTGTCCTCTGAGAGTTCCTGCAATTACACGCTGTCTAACTGAAATATCATCTGCAATTTGACACAAATGCCCAGTGGACTATGTGTTAGGGTTTACTACTGTGACATAAAACCCCCAGTATCTTATAGCGGGAGTTGTCCAGCAACATGAATGAAAACTTTTGTTCTTGGCTCAGATTCTGCATAATCTGCACGAAGTAACTTCATGAACTTAAAAGGGTTCTGTTAGGACAACAGTGACAAACAGCATTGGTGTCTGGAAAATACTTAGTGCTAATTAAAGCTGAAGCACTGTAATTAGTTTATTTGCTTATTTCTGGAAACTTTGATGGTTTTGTTATTGATTTTGTATATGAAGAGATGGTTCAGACAAGGACATTGAATTATGTTTTATGTCCTCTTATGACCTTTCACGGACCTATGCAGTAATATATAGAATATTTGGAGTGAGGGAAGTAAAATGACACTATCTTTGAAATGTCAGCTTCTAGAGTCCTTTGTGCTAAGTTCATGATACTTTACTGGTTGCTAACAAGTGACTTAGGTATGTAGGTACTTGATTTCTTAAAAGAACTCAAAATGCTACAGTGACACCACTGGGAAAGCACTGCAACACGTGCAAAAAGAGCAAAACCCATGCAGGATCCAGGCTTGATGAACAGATCATAAATGCAGAATGTGAGAAACTATTTGTTGGTCTCTCTGCTTGCCTAAGGAGGAATTAAAATTCAGATGACTTCCTAGAAGTGCAGTCATAGCAACAATCTTCTATCCTTTGTTGTTGGTGGTGTGCCTCAGTACGAGAAATCAAGATTTCTTGGGCCACAAGGAGAAGAAAAGGTTACTTGTAATTTCTGCTATATCTTCCTCCCAGGGCAACCTTGAGTGCTGTGCTTTGGTGAGTCTGGTCTACAGAGCTGCAGATGTGATGAGTGGTATGTGTCCATGTCCAAAACAGCCATTTTACCATGTGTGAATGTGCTCTCTTAGCTCATGAGAATCTTCAAAGAGCAGCTCAATGTTCTCCTGCTCAAATGCTCTGCCTGTTAAGGACCAGGATGACCATTGTGTCCTAGATTGCAAGGCAAGGTGTATTCTATTTGCCATCTGTTAGAGGTGGGGCAGTTTCTTCTGTTATTTGTGCAGTTTTTCTTCATCTCTTCCACAAGCCAATCCTCCCCCCTGGGAGACATCTGCTGTTAACGGGCTATTGAGCCTCACTGCATGACTGATAAAAATTACAGCATCCCATTGTGAGATGCTCCACCCAGAGGGTGGAAATGTTCTCTGGAAGTGTTCAAAACCAGTGTAGCTATGCTGCTTAGGGACATGGCATAGTGGTGGACTTGGCAGTACTGAGTTTATGGTTGACTCCTTTATCTCAGAGGCCTTTTCCAAACTTAATGATTTGATAATGCTGCCTATTCTGGTGGCACCTTTTATCTTTTTGGTGAGCTGTGCGTCATAATACAATTAGGTAGGTCTTGTTAAAAATTCAGATGTGTTTGGACGGTTTTATTCAGTACTTGTGAATTGTCTGATGACTGATTTACAACTGTGGGGATTTTTTTTTACAGGTTTTTATGAAATATTTCAGGCTGACTTCTTTGAAGATATATGCTGTTTGTAATCTGCTTATTTTAAATTGTCCACCTGTCCAAACAACTTTGGTCACGCTATCTTTCTCTGAGGTCTATGTTCCCATGTAGACCTCTGAAATCTGGTCCACACATTTACTCAATCATTCCAAACCCAGATTCCAAGGTTTATGCACCTTTCATTTAAAGAGTGTCTCACTTGAAGCAAACCTAGGGTGAGGTAAGGTGTAATGGTGCCCCTGATGCTTTTCAAGTTTAAATCATGATTTAGGCTGAGTTACAAATGAGATGAAGGACTAAAAAACTTCTTTATTAAGCCTATATGGGTAATTCCTTTTTACCTCATTTCTTACCTTTCGACAATGTTTTATTTTTTGTTTCCCTTTTTCTAGGCATTGCCACAGCTTAGTCAATCTTTTGGATTCTACCCTTTGGATTTTCCTTCAGTTTAAATCTGATATTTGCTTTTATGGTACGTTAGGGTCCATAGATTGCATTTGTTTGTCTCTGTCTCCAGAGCATAGAACACATTTTTGGCAAGGATACATGGCTTTCTGTCTGACTGGAAATAAAAGATCTTGGCTTTTAGAGAAAGTCTGATCTAGCCTGTGATGAGTTAGAATGGCTTAGCCAAATGCCAGGCTTGTCTTCTTTGTAGCATTAAATGATTGTCTGCTTGGTCTCACTGATTATTACAGAGCTGGAGGAAGGGTGCTGTCCAGGTAACTTCTTGGTTTCTCCTTTCTTTTCCCTTTTCCCAGAACTGCAAGTATTTAAACTTTTCTGCTTTGCTAAGCTAAGGTGACTCTCTGGCCAGGACATAATCCTTTTTTCCCCCTTTCTCTCTATATTTCCACTTATTTCCCTGGAGATCATTCTTGGAGACTTTTTCTAACTTCTGTCTAATTTATTTGATAGTTCTGGGTATAATTCCTTCTGGACTGTTTCTTTTTACCTTGTAGCCTCTCTTATACAATGGAATAACTCAAAAGGATCTATTGTAACACATCATCACATAGTCAGTTATGACTATTTTTTCAGTTTGTTTGGAGTGCCTCAATAACTCATAAAATAAATAGTAAGAATTAATTATTCAGGTAAAAAGAAATTGACTTCAGTTATAAGTGGTTTTGGTATATGAAGACAAAAAATCTCAGGACAACCCATATTACATATCTTCTGCCTAGTTTTAAAATTGCTAATTACACTTGTCTTTCTGTCTCTCTCATGGTTTAACATGATCTCTTTATTGATGCTATCTGTAGCAACGTCATATTTCAGATTTTTTTTTTCAATTTGTGTTCATGTTCTGCTATTCTTATTATTAGAATTATTAGCAGTAGCAGTAATTCTGTGGCCCACTTCTACCAAGTATCCTTCAGAGAATGTTACAATTTTCTTTGGCAAGGCAGGCTGTCTGAATCCAGAGACAGTAAATCCACCCTTTAGGAAATAATGTGTTTTTATGATACATAGGGAAACAAGCTTGTCTTGAATTTATGAATTTGTTCTCCTATCCATTATGATATTCAATTGTGAATCACAATATCCTCTACTTTCTACCCATAATATACAGCACGTTCTTCTACCTCTGACACTAATTTTTTTTTGCTATGTCACATACAAATTTTCTTGAGAAGCCTTGGAGAAGGATGACTCAAAACACCAATAAAGGACAGATAAATTCCATGTGTACAATAAGAATTTTCATTATCTTCTGAGAGTATCTCAAGAGGAAAAAAAAATTACTTGAGAACTGTGAAATATGACAAAAGAAGCATCTCCAGAAATGAACATTTGTTTTCAATGTCTTTGGGATGTTGATTGCCTGCTGCAATATCCCTACAAAGAAATATAAACTCTTTAAATTAGCTTCCTGTATTCCCTGTTAGGAGTAAAAACTTGCTTTCTCTAAAAAGGTATTATTTTGCACCTTTGTGAAGAGCTTCTGTCATTGGCTTGCTAGATGCGTTCCTTATTTAGACAGTATGTTTTTCTTCTTAAGCAGCAAATTTGTTGTGAGTCAATAAACTTTCTCTTCTCTGTAGTCAGCATCCTTGCCCTCTTCCCCTGTACCTTTGGAACACATGGAAATAAACATTTATATAGTAGGTTACTTACCAAAGTACTTTCTGTACTTTAGTAAGTAACCTACTATATAAATGTTTGTTCATTGTTAGTTATACAAGAAAATAGAATGCTTTTTTTTTTTGGTTTGATCTTAAAAGAAATCCTTTTTATTCCTGTGTCTGCCTCTAACTTTCTACTAGACTGACTCAATACATTGATCTATATAATGGGATAGGTAGGAAACATATTTTAAATCTGAAGTCCTATACTCTGTTGAATGTAACAAACATCATTAAAAGAGCACCAAATGCTCAGAATATGTCAATTTTAAGCACACATGCACAGTGAATAGTTCTGCAGGGATTAAAAAATGGCAGAATGCAGATACGAATCTTAGGAAAAGTTATTTTTCAGTGTACAGTATGGTCATTAATGTGACATCTCAGTATAGTAATTACGTACAGCGCATTATATTCCTGGCTTTTTCTGTTATGATATTGTATAACACACTCAACCATTTTAATCATTATTATTATCCTATATTTTCTGAAAGTGTGTTTATTATAATGTTCAGAAGATATTATTATACAATGCAAGGTGATTCCTGTAGCCTGGGAACTTCAGACATCCAGTGGTGAGCGGGAACTGTGCCAATGAGTGTTGTGGTAGGAGGACAGAGCTTTGGCAGAAAATAACCCCTCCTGTTTTGAAGCTGGTCCTCAGATTTCAGAGGTGCTTACTGCAGTTGGGCTGAATTTCCAAAGCCAACCTTGGCACTATAAATATGGTTGCATTTAAAAGATCCCAGAAGAACCAACACTTTGGGTTACACTCTGTCTGATCTCATTCATCATCACAGATTAACCAATAGTGTGGTTTATTACAAGCAACAGATTACAGACTCTTATAAATTGATCTAGATAATGTGATAAATGCACTAGATCTGCAAAATATCAGTGTTTAGCTCTCTGTGGAAGTATCCCCAAGTTAAAAGGGCACAAATCTTACCAAAGAGGTGTCCCTGTTTTGGTAGGAGAGAGGAGCAAGTTGACTTATCTGCAAGGTGGCTGTATTCTCCTCCTCCACCCTGGAGGATTTCAAATGTCAGTTTATACTTTTGGGAGATGTGGAGGTGAGACTGTAGTCAAATGTCTTGTTACTGATGTCATAAATGGGGGTGCAGAACATAATATGTAAATCACCACTGCAATGAGAGAGATTACAAAGTGAGTCTTGTGTAGGGGCAGGATAGAACTGTGATATGTTGGTATCACTCCCTCTTCCAAGTGGCCAATGGCAGTGATAATGGTCTGATAACTTATTACCCCTTCAGCATGCTTTTGTACCCAGGGAAATCCCTCCACTGCATATCTCAGGACATATGTCATGGAGATCCCTTCACCACACACATATCTCACAACAACAGGCCTCATTTCTGCAATGAGATCCTTAGAAATTTGATGACTGCTGAGAAATTAAAATTAATCTTAATAAACAAGACAAAAAATATATTCTTTGATCTCCAGAACCTGGCATGTTTCAGAATCTATTCTATGTGACCTCTGCAACTGGAATATTTTTGAAATAGTTTTTATATTACAGTCTTTCATGTTGGTCTGTCATCCAGTCCTTGATGTCTATATTTTGAATAGCAAAGAACTGTTCTTTAAAGCCAGGGGCTGAGCATACCTAGCACTTTCTTGGAGATGCTGTAGAGTTTGATGTTTTCTAAGGTTGTGATTTAGTCTTTTACAGCCAAGTTCTGATCATTTTTCTCCTCATCTGGATCTACAGATCAGTCTCTTTTGATAGTGAGTTTAGTGACATTCTCTAAAGAAGTGAAACTGAATTGTTAAAGAAATGAACACCAAAATTTTAAAGAACAAATAAAAAGAATCCAAATGAGACAATAGGAAGGAAGAACAAGAAACTATGTAGTCAGGTGTGTCAAGTATTGTGTTGCAGTGACTTGCCAGTTTAATATGCTCAAAAAACAACCTGATTTGGGGACTGCTGGAGGGTACAAATGAGTCTTGCTGCTTGGTTTTTTATGTGCTTCTTTTTCAAAAGAGAAATTTAACTGTTATAAAATACCCCATAAAAAGCACTTAGTAACTGTTTTATTGGTTACTAACCTTCTGGTTTAATAAATATTAGAATGATGTCAACATTTTAACTAGTGTTTTGGAGCTTTGTCTGCTAGGAAAACTGTGATTGTTCTTTGAGATTTTAGGGAGTCAACAAAGAGGATACTCACAGGAATAAAGGTGTGACATCACCATAAGTGTGAGATTCATTCAGAGTTGCTACTGGATTTATTATGGATTGAGCAAAATTTTAGTTAGTAACTTTCAAAATAAGTGATGTACAAAAAAAAAATCATCAAAGAAATATGCAACCCTTGCATTCATTGCAATGGTGATGAGGCCTTCTTCTTCAAAGTCAGGTTCATTACATCAAAAACAAGTTGAAATCCATTACCCTCTAAAAATATCCAGAATCTAGCCTTGAAAGTTATACTGTCTTTCTAAGATTCTTGTGTGGTAAGACATGAACTTATGGGATATTTTAATGACGAGTTCTACAAAACTGCTGAGTAACTATGGTAACATTCATATTATCACAAGTCAAGTTGACAAAATATTTATTGCTTAATCCTTATAATTTGTACAGGGATGTTTCTATTCAGCACCAAATCAGTCTTGCATAAGTCTGAATTAGCCCTAGAGGGAGATATGGTTACTCAAAACAGGAAGTCAAGAAAATAATTATAAAAGAAATATGTGTGTTTGCATTTTATTCTAACTAAAGGGCAAGACATTAATCATGAGTAGAATATTTTTGGTAATTTCATAGTGAGTTTACCTTTCTATTTCCTTTGGGTTCATATAGACACAAAGTATTAATGTATAACAAAGGTATATAAAAGAAAAGGAGATCATTAGACGTAGAATATACTTAGGAAAAAAATCAGAAAAAATATGTGATGAGTAGAGATATGGAGCATTTTAATTTATTGTTGGTCTTTTGGAGCTTATTTCCAAATACTAAATTTTATCCCATTAGTACAAATCTGTCCTCTTTTTTCTGTCTTTCATGGCTATCTTCTTGCAGTTAGAGTAGTGCAATATTTTTTAGTAAATTTTTTATATGTCACAAAGGCGTTTTCTGACTGTTTCTAGGAGGAAAACAGAATAGCAGAAATAGTGAATCTTGGCTTCCAGGGTTTGACTGGGAGACTACAGAGGGCAAAGTCTACAAGGTTGTGGGGAACTGATTCCACTGAGGAACAGCAACTGAGTCAAAAAGACTCAGAAATAATTTAAGTCACTTTTCATGTATCACAAAGAGGAGCACAGGGTACAAACAGAGGCATTTCATTTTACGTTGTCAATATGTGCCTGGATTTAACTATTACTTTGGAAGACCATTACCCATCTGTTGGAAGTTTCACAAACAAATAGAAGCAGTGACAGAATAATTTGTGAATCACTGCTTGAAGTGGCACAGGAGGCAGAAAACACAGAGTAACAGAGAGAGGGCATGACAAATGCTGTTATCTGTAATGAAGTGAGTTGTGTGGGAAGGAAAAAAGGAAGGGCTGAGCATCAAACAGGAGGAAGACTGGAAGGATAGAGGAGCTAGTGGATGGAAACTGTGTGTGCAGTGAGGTGTGATGAGCTGCCTCAAAGAGCAGCTTGTGTCATGAACTGAGCTCCTGGTGTAGTGATCAAGCATTTTTCAGGGCTTGTAATTTTCTTTATAACCACTCTGGCTCATGCTTGTTTCTATATAACAACTTTGGGCTCAAGTTCCCCGTTTTCCACTGCTGCAATGCAAAAAGGTAACTGAAGCAGGATCTAGATCCCTTTGGAGGAGGCCCCTTGCCCCCTTGCTACCTTAACCTTGCTCAGCCTGAGTTTCCTTACTATGTCCAGAATTTCTGTGGCCCCTCAGTGGCCTGGGGTGCTCCTGTGAGGAAAAAAAAGTATTATGAACATGTAAATCAGGGTGAACTTCCCTGGAAAGAGTTAGGAAAATGGGAAGTCTTGGTTGAAAATGTTTAAAAGAGAAGGCATGAAAAAAATCAAACGAAACCACCAGCTTGGTATTTGTGAATTTTGTCTCTAAAACACTTGCTTCTTTTCTTGGTGTTTCCTGGATTTAGGAAGCAATAAAAATAATTCCTTTTGGTTAGAAAACCAAATGCATGCAGAATTTACTCTGGTGCAGAAATGAAACAGTATTATGGCTAGTAGATCAACAACCCCCTATGAGTGTAGGGGGTTGATAATCTAAATAAGTGTCCCTTAAAAAGCCCAGCTAACTTTCTTGAAGTGTTTTTTCAAATGAATGTTACAACTATCTTTTTACACTTAGGTATAGTGCTGTAATGAGGAAAAGCAGTGGCTTCAGTAGTCCCAAGGGTAAAGACAAAACAGGAACTGAATGAGTGAAGCTGAAACTTTAAATAAATTCAAGTGAAGCATTTAAAAAGTGCAATCACACTGGCAGCTTCCATCCTGCTACTAATTAATTCTGATTTTTGCTGCAATCCATGTATAATGTGCATCATCCTTGAATAAATGAAGAAATGCATATGGAACACTGTCTGCTCAAAATTGATACAAGTAGAAGACAGAAATTGTATACCCCAAAGACATCTTATATTAAAAAAAAAAAAAAGGTAATTGCTCTGCTAACAGTTTAGAAGACAGAGCTTCTCAGTTGGCTTATTTAGTCTTACCAGGAAAGAAATGCAAGAGAGATATGAACCATGTTTTGTGAGCATATGAAAGAGCAGTTGTTAAATTAACCCAAAACTGAATCATTGTGCATCAAGGATATCCTATAGTAGAATAGAAACATACTTCAGTGGTTTTATTTTTCAAAAAATTACTTTCAAATTATGTTGTTTTACCACTTTGTGTGTGCATCCTTGCATATTTCTTTTTTTTTTTTTTTAATTTTGAATTAAACCTTTATGAATTGCCAATTCCAAGAATGGCTAGTAAACATGATTTCAGTGTGTGCTGAGGGAATTTTATGGAAAAAAAGTCATGCTAGAGGATCTAAAGTTTCAGCAAGCAATCTAGAGATGTGTGGAAGGGCTGATGAAGTAAATAATTATTTAATCTCATTTATCATAAGGCTTTTGCTCACACGACATGCAAGCAACTTCAGCATTCTAATGCATGATACTTTTATGGGATTGGTCCTTAAAAGGGAGTGGACAGATGTGTGGCAATTATAAAAATTAAGCAAGTATTACAAAATTGAAGCATTTAAAGTTGTCTAAAATCCATGCATGGCCTTTTATATTTTGATTATGCTAAACAAATTTAAACGTAAATGAAGACATTTATAGTGATATATCATGACATGAGTGCATGCTACCTTGATTATGCATTTAGAAATTACCTGATGAGAGCAGTTTACACTCTCAGCAAGTGGAAAATCAAACTGCATTTGATTGAAGGGCTCCATTTAGAGATATCTGGGAAACAGTCACAGAACTGTAGTGTGCAGTTGATAACTGCCCTTCCCTGCAAGTCAGAAATTTATATAGGGAAGGTAAAGCTCTAAAAAAATTTGTGTTAAAGTAACATAGCTGCATAGGCACTTTTCCAGAACTGATTCATCTTCCTAGCAGTGGAAGAGGGCTGCAGTTTTGAGACCTGAATGTTTTGAGATAGTGTGGTATTTTCTGAGTCCCCCGTTGTTGGGAGGAATGATGAATCTAATTCCATGCTCTTAGAAGGCTAATTTATTATGATCTGTATAATATTAAATAATGCTATGCTCAAACTTTATTAAAGAATACAGAAAGTATACAGACAGGAGGCTACAAAGAATGGTAATGAAATCTTGTGATTCCTTCCAGAGTCGTGGCACAGTCTGACTGTGATTGGTCATTAAGTCAAAACAATTCACATGAAAGCAATGAAACAAGCACCTGTTGGTAAACAATGTCCAAACCACCTTCCAAAGCAGCAAAACACAGGAGAAGCAAATGAGATAATATTGTTTTCCTTTTCCTCTGAGGCTTCTCAACTTCCCAGGAGAGAAATGCTGGGCAAGGGGATTTTCAGAAAAAATTAAGGTGACAAGATTGCTTGAATGTCTCTGTAGAAAATTGAAACGTTGACTGAGACGTTTCAAAAATTCAAAAATTACTTACTATAAAAATGAGGATTCAGAAAGACAGTGACAAAGAGTGATCAGTCTCACTGATTTTCATCACTCCAATGGCTTCCCTTTCATTTGGAGTATAAGCTAAGAACACACCTGAAGAAATGAGGACCATCTGAGGGAAGAGGAGGAGGGTGCAGTTTCCTTTCTGAGCAGAGAATCACAGTTTGAACCAGTTTCAGGATGGACACCAACAGGGATAAAAACACAGTTATGGAGTTAGGAATGTGTGTCTCTGTTGGAGACTTAGGGACTGATGAAAAGAACAAGGCACATACAGCATGAGAGGTGACAGAAACACTGTGGGAATTGACAGGGAGTCTTTTAAACTTGCTGAAACCATTACAGATATTGAACCACCTGAAACTATTTGCTGTGGAGGGTCCTTCCAGGCACCCTTAAGTTTGTAACTAAAGACAGTCTCAGTATGCTAAATAAATATCTACAGATTAAAAAAAAAAAAAAAAAAAAGGTAACAAAGAAAGAAAAGAAAAAAACTCAAACACTGAGTTCCTGTTCCAGACTACCAAGTGCTCATTTACATTTATACCACCTGTAGCACAACATCTTCTGGAGGCACTGCTGACCTTCTTGTGTGAAATTTCTCTTTTCTCCACCTTTCTCAAGGAAAGCAATGTGATATTTTCTAGTTGTTCCTGTTTCTGTTCAGTGTACTTTCAAAAAAAATTACTAAATTACTTAAGATTGTTTCTCTTTCTCTTCATTTATGGTCAATATTTGAGTTCTGACACAAATCTAGAATGTTAAGAGTGACATTGCTCTGGTATCTTGAGTTTGGACTGTATCCCCAATATCCAATATCAGAGAATTTCTGTCATTTTCTTTTGGGATGAGCTGATCTCTGGATCTGGGAAAAAAATCTCACAAGCTCTTCAGGCTTTTTCTTTTTTTTTTTTTTTTTTTTGAGTCTGAACTTTGTGGGTAACTCAAAATGTTCATGTATTCTTTTATAATGGAAAGAGGAAGTAAAACTTTAGCTAACCACAGAGGAGAAATAACTTGTTTCATATCACAAACATAATGTTTCAGTCTCTGTCTTTTCAGACCTCAGCACCTTTTCTCCTCAATGTGTTACTGCCTCCCTCCAACTGATTGGTATTGCCACCTATGTCACTGTCATATCCCCTTTTTAATTTGAGACTGGATATGCTTAGTTGATACTTCTGACTTTTTTGTTTCCTCTTTTTTGTAGTCCATCTGTTTGGAAATGGGGCTGTGCGTGCTGCCCCATTCACCTTCCAGATACAGTGCAGCATTCCTCCATCTATATGGAAATATAAAGAAAAAGAGCACAGCAGGTCTTGGGGAACTCCTGGATTTTTTTTGAACCATTTGAATTGTTTTTGTCTATTCAGATCCTGTTTGATAAGGTTTGAACCTGACACATGAGCAAATGTCCATTGACTTTTTAATCTATTTATTGTTGATGAATTTATGAAAAGGATAATGCTCTGAATAGGGGTTTAACATTCTAAATTTTATTCTATTCTAATGCATGCTGCTAATCCAACCTAGTATGGTAATCCAGCTGGTTTCTCAGATGTTGTCAAAATGCAGTATGTGGGTTTGTGTATATGTATATATACACACTGTAGGAGAACAAATCAAGAAACTGTTATATCAACTTAAAATCAAATTATGGCTGAAAACTATCCATATTCAACTGGCATTTCAACCACTGTTTTGGAATGCAATATGCTCTAGGATAAAAATGAAGTAAGTGGCTCTTGGTTATTATGACATTAGAATACCCAGATTTCAATATTTTCTAGTTCTTCTCTCCACAAGGCATAATAAGCCAACACCTAATCCACTTATACTTTTGTATGTTTTTCTTTCCTTCAAGGTGAATAATGGGATGAGTCAATTTTTTTGGTGCAGATCTTACCTGCTTCCAAATATTCCAAAATATATTTTACCCTTTGAATTGTTTTTAATATCAATCCTTTAATGAAGTATATTGCTATGTGTTGCTAAAGGAGAAGCAGCTGCCTGAGCATTTGACACATATGCGAAAATATCTTCCATAACATTGATTATCAACCTACCCAATTTTGGGCACCACAATATAAAAAAATATAAAACTATTAGAGAGGATCCAAAGGACATCCATGAAGTTGATGAAGGGCCTTAAAGGGAAGCTGTAAGAGGAGTGGCTGAGGTGACTTGGTCTTTTCAGGATGGAGAAAAGAAGACTGAGGGAGATTTCATTGCAGCTACAACTTCCCCTTGCTCATGAGGGGAAGTAGATGGGCAGACTCTGTGCTCTGTGGTAATCAGTGACAGAATCTAAGGCAATGGCCTGAACTAGCATCAGGGAAGATTTAAATTTGATGTTAGGAAAGGGTTCTTCCACTAGAGGGTGGTCAGGCGCTGGATCAGGCTCCCCAGGGAATGGTCACAGCCCTGAGGCTGCCAGAGCTCAAGAGGTGTTTGACAATGCTCTCAGGCACAGGTTGGGATTGTTGGGGCCTCCTGTGCAGGGACAGGAAATGGACTTTGATGATCCTTCCAACTCAGCTTATTCTATGGTTCTGTGACCTAGTGAGGGTGTTCCTCAGGCTGCCACGATGCTGGCTTGAAGCCCAAGGTGGTGGCTGAAGACTTTTGTCGAGTTGGCAAAAGCAGCACCCTGAACAGTCTGTTCAAGGAGGACATGCCCAGTGACACCAATCTGTCACACGTTGTCCCTTCAGATGTGGCCCAGTGCCCTTGTGCAGTCCCTGCTCATTGTAGGGATTCTGAGGACCACAACACCTGGGTGTGGTTACAGCAGCCCTGAGGCTGCTGACAGCCCAGGTGAGCGGGGATCTGAGCCCAAACTGCCTTTGTCGGGAACATCTCTGTCTGTGCCTGTGTGAGACTCTACCACAGAGAGCAAATACTTCTGACTCAATGGGTAAATAAGTAATATCCATCTCACGTAGCTTGTAGTTGCCAAAATTTGTTCATGTTGAGCAGTTTTCGTGCTAGGTTAAATAATATAATTCATGTAGCAGTACATACATATATTTATTTTTCTTTTCAAATTATTTTACTACTGCACCTGCAAGTATTTTTAGATTTCTGCTGGATGCAGCTGCAATTTTTTGTACCCATCACATATGCCCTCATAAAGGAAAAGCTTTTGTGTGTGTGCTTCTCACTTTCTTATTTCCTTTTCTTTTGCCTTCTGCAAAAACCACAGAATTATAAACAAGCATACACTGTTGGCATTTTGCATATGGAAGATATTGTTCATATTTTTTCATAGAATTATGGAATGGCTTGGATTGGAAGGGACCTTAAAGGTCATCTCATTCCCACACCCTGCCACGGGGAGGTGCCTGCCACTAGACCAGGCTGGTCCAAGCCCTCTACAACTTGTCCTTGAACACTTTCCTAGCTGTCCCTGTTATGAGTTGTTAGCCTTGGACGGACTAGAAGGAGAACAGAGAAGACTTTCACAGAATGTGATTAATTTACTGATAGTCAAGAGAAACTGAAGTGATGGAAGAAAAGTGAAAAAAGCTACATTTTCTCTTTTGGATGCATTTTTTTGTTGAATTTCATAATGTTGAATAAATGTTACATTTTAAAGCTTTGGGACACACAGGAAAGACCCCAGCTTGTTTGGAAATCTGTGCTGACAGAAAAGGAGCAACTGTGGAGAGAAAATGGTACAATCTCTAAGATCCGTAGGACCTAGGCAACTGCTAAGCTATATTTCAGTCAAGTCTCATTCTGGTTTAAAGAAGAAAAAGAAAAAAAGAAAAAAACCTGGAACATTCATACAGAGAAGAATTTATAGTTAGAAGATCACCACAGTGAGAAGATCCAGGAAAACAGCTGAAAAATCATAGAATCACAGACAGCATGAGAAGAGATCTCAGAGATCATCTAGTTCCAACTCCCTGCTATGGACAGAAACACAAAATAACCTACTTTTAACTTTGATTTACCACAGAATGTTATTATTTGTTTAAGTGCAGTGCAATAAGGTGGAGAAAGGGTCGAAGAAGAACAGCAAGAGAAAGTATTGAAAAATCTGCGAAACCATGGTTCTGTTTATACTGTGCAGATGGTTTATGTTGCTGTATTTTTCTCCCCTTGGATGCTATTATTTTGCTTTCCTGATAGTCTGAAGGGAAATTAAAAAGAAATCCTAGGGTCAGCTTATTGATTTCGAGCTGCCAAATTCTCCTGATGGGCCATTCTAACAGCTAATTGAAAGGTTTCTGTTGTGTAATCAAAAGTATACTTTTGGGAGCTGAAACACCCTGTTTTGTTTCTCAGCTTTTTGATCTGAAATAACTAGGTGAGCTGTTCCAGGAAGCTGACTATGGAGATCTATGTTCCCAATTTCCTCCTTTCACTGGCCCCAACTGTGTTAGCCTTTTCAGCTCCTTTTAACTAACTGTCATTAAAAGTAATTGGCTTTGGATGCTTCTTTTCCTCAAAATCTCATTAGATCTTGAAAACAAGTTTTCTTCTCAAAATTCCACTTTCCGTCTTCAATGAAGAAATAGATATTGTTATTAAACTCTGTAGGAAAAAAATATTTTTAAGCCTCTGTATCTCATTCAAGTTTCTGATTGTCTCTCTAATCTGTGTGAGAAACAGTGATTGAAAGGCTACATCAAACTAAAAAGGCATTTCTTTCCCAAACCAGGCAGTCTCTTTCTTCTGCCTCCAAGTACCTCAGCTTCCTCATAACTTTATTTAAGTGAATTCATCCAATACACATCTAAGAGGAATGAGACTTCTAATGCTCTTGAAATAATTTCCCATATTTAAAGTATATTTATTTTTTTTTTTGCCTACATACATATGGTAAAAAGTAGGGTATTATTTTTAAAAATATGATGGTCAAGCTTTAGCAGTGAGCACCTGCTCCATTAGGCTGTTTCTGGAAGTCTGAAGTCAGGCAAAACAAGACAAGTATCTAATCCTATGACATTTTTGTTTTTGTCAGTATTGGGCCTTGTCAGAGGTATTGCTCCTTCCTTCCCGCACTGAGGGTTTCACGTCAGCGTGATCTTTTTCTCATTAAATTGCTATTATTTACATTGTTGCAGTGTTTAGTTGTGCTAGTCTGAGATTTGAGTCTTTGTAACAGAGTTTGTTTCCTAGATGTGAGTTTTCCTTGTAGAATCTAATGGGATTAACAATTTCAGAATGGCAAATATTTTAAACCTCTGTTAGATTTTATACTGTCTCCACCCCTTTCCAGATGTTTCTTTGTGACTGTAGGATGTGGGAACCTTGGCTTGAAGGTGTCCAGAGCAAGACAGCAATGCCAGTGGGCTGGAATTTTCATCCTAACACAACACAAAAATGCCTACTTACACTGACTGTTAGGTGACTTCTTCAGGACTTCTGCAAGGTCAGCACTGTATGTATTCTCTTGCAAAATCAGAAAATTCTGTGTCATAGAATAAATGAAGGCATAAGGGTTTTACCTGGCAAGCCCCATGCCTTTTGTACTCTGTAATGAAACTGGTTTTAATATGAGATTTTAAAAAGTAATAATTCAAGTTCTCTTTTTTTTTTTTTTTTTTTTTTTTTTTTTTTTTTTTTTTAATTTAAGTACTTTGATTTCCTATTTCCAACTTTCTGGAAGAGTGATAGTAGGTGAAAATGACACTTCATAAAACTAAAATAAGATTCGCAAGCCCTTGTGATTTCAGATGCCAAGATGAAGAAACAAGCATCCTAACATGCATGATAACATAGTCAATGATAGAAGTACTGCAGCTAAAATGTTCAGCTGTGAGCATTCAATCTCAGAAAAAGATAAGAGAGTTTTCTCCCCAGAAAACACCACTTTTAAATGAAACTGGAAGAACTACATTTAAATTTAATGTTGAGATTCCTGTTTAAAATGAATTATGATCTCTTTATAAAGACATTCTGCAAAAATCACTAAACTCTTTTAGTGTTAGTCCTCCAAATACTAGAGCTGTCAGAATTTTCTACAAAAAGGTAGAAAATTCTAATATTTTCCTTAAGGATAAAAACATACATGAGATAAAAAGGTATTTTCTGGTAGTGCCAAATACATTACTGCAGTGTTAGGCACAGGCTCAGAAACTACTAAAAAAGCCTATGAATGATTCAGCCATAACATTAGTGTCTTCCAAAAATCCCTCCTTATACTCTTGATTTGAAAGGTCAAGTTTTGCTAAAAAGAACATTCTCGATGGTCCCAGGAGGTCTAATCTATCATAAACAACTGAGCTGCATGAGACAAAATACACAGTGAGCAGAAAAACCAGCTGGTGCTCAGCTGTGGAAAGGCAGCAAGATTTGCTGGAGTCAGAACAAGGGCAAACACTTTCTCTTTTCATTAATTTCCCCCTCTATTAGAAAACGTTCTGCTCAGTGCCTAGTGGGTGACACCAAGTGTGTCACAGAACACAGCTGTCCTTGGCTGAATGACAATAGAGAGTCTTGACCTCAGTGAGGTGTTTTGAAGATAGATTTGTGTTCCAGTGAATTGGCTGTCTGAAATTATTTGACTATATAAATGCTAAAGGTGCTGATCTGAAGCAGTGTTTCCCCCTTTAATGTAATTTCTGGTGTGAGGGAA
>JAHXMQ010012338.1:7909405-7925028 GCA_020466415.1 Ammodramus savannarum pratensis | reverse complement strand
CGGTGAGAAAAGCCTGGAGAGTCTTTTACTGCGTTCGGGAGCCGAGCTGCTACTGCCTGACCCCCGCTGTACCTCCAGCATCGCTCCGAGTTTGTGCTACGCTGCAGCTTCTCACTGCCGGGAGCTCCTGCTATTCCAGCTTGCTTCTCCTGAGGGTCCTGGTACAGCTCCTTTCACCATCCAAAAGAGGCACCGATATATTGCAGGGATATCAAAAGAAAGAATTGCAAAGAGCTGTTCCAGCTTGCTTCTCCTGAGGTTGCTGGTACAGCTCCTTTCGCTATCCAAAGGGTGCACCGATATATTGCAGGGATATCAAAAGAAAGGATTGTAAAGAGAATGTCTTTGAACTGTTGTTGTCACGGAATGTCCAATCTCAGTCTACTCAGATTAAGTAAGTCTCAAAGTGTACCACGTGGAATCTTCATGTGTGCATTCTGACACCCTTTCATCATCTATCCCTTCACCAGTTTTGCCATGTGCCTCTGAAAGCAAAGCAAAACAAAACATAACACTTAGTGTTCCTCCAGAATCAATATTAGTGTTTGAGGGATGAAAACATTTCTTTTTATCTGGCCAAGAAATTAAAACTTCAGGAAACAAAACCTTTTTTCCTCAGTTCTGAAAAAAATTACAATTGTGAGAAAATATTTCAGCCATTGAATCCTGCAAATACTTCAAAAGTTAATTTAGCACTTTTCAGGATGTAAGGAAAAAAAGAATTGTGGGAGTGTTCTGTGCACTGAGCCTTTCTTGGGGTGAAACCTGACTATTTTTCTCAGCATGTCAGCAGTCTCTAGAGTATGTTTTAGGCTCATCTACTACTGCTTGATCAGACATGTCACTAAAAAGGTATGGTTTAAGAGCTGAATTTTTACTTGGCATACAGGTCTGCTGATTTGCTATTCCTGACTCTCCAGAATCCCTGATCTCACAGAACATTTAGTGATATGAGAACCCAGCCTTCACTGAAAATGTCAGGGCCATTTCCACATGTATCCACTAGTGTATGTGAAAGAGAAAGAAACCAGAGGCCAGTATGCTCAGTATTTAATTCCCAGCTCCTATTTCAGCTAAATTAGGAGCCAATTCTCATTGCCTCATTAAATTGTTGCAGAAAGAAAGCTCCTCCTGAGGGTAGTTCAGAACAAAGGCCCTCTATCAGTGTAGTTTTACTTATCCTATTATATTTTTCCATATTTTTCCACAGTAGAAAGAGTGTATTTTTTAAAAAATAAAAAGGTATGTGAAAAAAAAAAATCCTACCTTCTGTTTTTTTTGGACTGCTGAGGTCAATTTCTAAATGAGAACTTGAAATATTTCACCTTCTCCCTCTAATATATCCTAATATGAAGCACAGACTCAGGCCATTGCAGAAGATAAAGAACACTGTACATTGTTTTTAGGTATACTTAGTTTTCTCAAATCATAAACAGAAGGCAGTTGTTTGTGTCTCTGATCTGTAGTCTCCAAGAATTTGATCCCTTGGTATTGCAGGACCTATAGTGTGTCAGAATAGCAAATGTGTTTTAATACACTTTCTGGCTCAGGGTTTTCCTAGAAATTGACAAAAGAATGTCCAACATTTCAGAGCAACACTGCCATCTAAACCTTTCTAGATGGCTTTAACTGAGAATACAGAGAAGTACCTAATGAAAATTCAAATACATCATACAGACTATTCGGTTTGTAGGGCTTTTTATCAAGGCATTGGTGATCATTAAGATAACAGCACAGATCTTCCTGTGCTAAAAAGCCTTGTCCCCTCTTGGTGTTGGCACAACCATGTCATTTAGGCCACAGTGATCATTTACAGGAAGTAGGAACGTGCCACATAATGCAGCAATGACCAGCCGGCATCAGTGTAATTATTTTCTTTCTGCTTATCATGTGTATTCCCTTTTTATTTAAGAAGTCTGTTAAGAATATATGTTCTCCCCAGATATGTATACCATGACACAACTGGTTGGCTATTGGATAGCAATGAATGGCCTCTCTTGGGCTCTCCACACTCAGTACCAGAAAATAAATGGAATTCTGTCTTGCTATGGATGTGCGAACCTAAAAATAAATTTAGGAATAATATTATGCATCTAGAAACACTGCTGAAGAGTTACTGCACCTATATTTTTGCTGTTATCATGAAATTATTTGATTTCAGATGGCCTTTCTTCATTCATCCCAAGACGCCTTATGGCCACATGGATCTCTTTGGAGTAGATAATTAATTGTGAAATTGAAATGACATTCTTGAGATGAAGCCAAGAGATGGAGTGGAAGGTTGAAAACTCAACCTTTTAGAATTCATGTGGGAGTGAGCATTTTTTGAGTCTCCTGGCAGGCTGTATTGCTGTATCCTGCTGAGAAAATCCACTCCCCTAATCATGGCTCAGCATAATCCATGGTATTTTGTAAATAAGAAATAAGGATGGGAAATTTCCTGCCCAGGTGATTTTTTTCCCCATTTGCTTCTACATAGCTAGGATTTTGTCCTCAAATTTTAATGCGATTTGAGGGTGTTTGGACCTTCATCAGATAAGATTATTTCCTTGGCTTCTTGATGGGATCTAAGCACATTAAAAAAAGACATTTTGCTTAAAATAAAAGAGTAGCAATAACCCACTTTCCTCTGCTCTTCCCCCAGATGCAAAGATAAGGATAGGTAAAAAGATGTGTCTGTCATGGTTATATTTCATAGATGACAGTGTTGTTACAGGAACAGAGGTAGGGAAATGCATTTTTTACCTTTATATTAACAATGCTCCCTTAAACAATGACGTGAAAAATAGAAAATAGCGTTTCAAAAAAAGTCAAAATGTAGCTCATAAAAGCCCGTATTTCAATTTTGCAGATGTTTTTGTGCAAAATCTGCATACCTATTACTTTAGTATTTTATTTTTTGTCATTACTTTCACTCTTCACTCTGAAGTCAGTGTTTAGTAGGCACGGGCTATAGTGACACATGATATACAATGTCTTGGTGCAAATATTTACAAGTGTTTAGTGTCAATAATAATTGCAATATTGTTGGTAAGATATACTGTAATTCAAATGCAAGATTTTAATGAAATTTAGCAAAAGTTTGTATTATAGCTCAAACAACTTTGTAACATTTTGTTGTGTTTCTTATTTTTTGTTGTATAAGGAACAACTGTATTAGTGTCACATCAATAATTGATTTATGAAATAATAAAGGCATGGAAAAACCTGTAACTGTTAAAAAGAAAGTGTTCAACTTTGAAATTCAAGATACTAATTTTCTTCTGAACCCAACTTAAAACACAACTTTTGTCTTTTTAGGGATCTGCATTTGGCTTCCTGTAAGATGCAAATATCTTATGGAACATTACCCTTTAGCATACTAGTTGGCAAATAATTTTTTGTCCAGGCATTAATTTTTTGTTGAAAATGATATTAATTTTATTTTTCTTATGTGAATGTTGCCATTTTAATGTCATTAATGGCATGAGACCATTATCTTCAATTTTCATCAGAACATTTTATTTGAGATGTGAGTCATTCTTAAAAGCTATTGGAATCCTGCAGATTTAATTTAAGTAAGGCTTATGAGTGTTTGAAACAAAAGTTCTGTCTATGCTTCAGGTGAAGATTGTGCAACAGACCTTAGAATTCAATTCAGTAAAACAATTAAAATTACGTTTAGTTTTAAGTTCATGACTTGTTGCCTTTATTTTTTTCTTCAATTTAATAGTTCTTCCTGCTGTTATAATTCATTCAAGATGCAATTTTCAATCTCTATCATTTGCAGATAGCTCTCATATGACAATAATTAAAAGAAAGGAAAAAGAAAAAAGAAAAAAAAAAATTCTCCTTGCTTTTTATTTCTGTTCAGTCACACCACAGCTCTGGAAATAAGGAAAAGTAACTGTAGGAAATTTTCAGAGCCACCATGCATGATACAGAGAAAGATCTCGGCACATGAATTCTACTGCCTTTACCTACCACGTGTACACTGGTTTCTGCACAACATGGGCAAAGCAATATTTTTCCAAAGCCACATCATGAGCATATATAATCCATCCCTACAATGTGCTAGGCTGCCCTTGCAGCTAGTAAATATTACAGCTCAGAACTATGTGGGAAATCTTTGGACAATTTAAGTAATGAACATTTTTCTTTATTATGTGCTATTTCATTAAAATAAAAAATGAGCATATTGGAGATGGACTAAAAAAAAGATTAGATGTGCACCATCTGTATTTCTTTCTAATGTGAACTCTAGAGACAATTTAATTTGCCATTATGAAAGAAAGTCTCTCTGAGAATTCTGCATTTTCATGGAGAAGGAGCAGCAAAAATGTAGTAAAAAAATGCCTGTTTAAAATATTCACAAATATTCAATCAGCTAAGTGCTGAATTGTGTCCAGTGACATTCACCATTATTTTACATTCACTTCCACAAATGAAAATACATTCATTCAGATGAATTTGGTCCCTGAAGTGGATGCAAAAATCTCTCAAGCTTCTTTGCTGGTTTGTGTGAGTGCTGATGCAGAAGCCATTCACACTGATATTTTGCTCATTTGTGGAAAGAGAAACAATTGGCCCAGCAGTGAAAGTGTTCAAAGGCAGTGAAATACAGAAAGGGTGTGATGTTTGTGATCAGCAGCTTGCAGCCATCAGACCTGATCCTGCAATCAAGGCACTTGTGTGGCTGAGAAAGCCACAGAGTTCTGACTTTAAATGGGTGTGTTGGCTCATGAGTCTGTTGCTAATACTGAACTGCAGGATTGAGATTTATGGAATGAGTCAATTCTGTAAAATCTATTTCAGAAAATAAAAAAAGGATGATGACATGACAGTCCAAATAAACTAGGATTTGTTCCATAGGCAATGTATGAACAATGTATGAATGTAAGACAGGGTGATCAAATTCTGCATTATCCCTTTTCGATTAACAGCTCTAAGTTAGAGGTAACTAGATGGGATGCTGCTAATGCATTTAAAATAAACAGATTAAATGAAGAGAGTCTATAATGGTGAGAACTAATTAATATATTGTGTTAGACTACAGTATAACTATAATGGTCTTTGTACTGTGGTGGAGTCATGCTAATTCTGTCCAAGTCTGTAATTTTTCACAGAATCACAGAATTTCTAGGTTGGAAGAGACCTTTAAGATCATCGAGTCCAACCCATGTTCTAACACCTCAACTAGATCATGGCACCAAGTGTAATTTTTGTGGTATATGAAAAACCATAAATGAACTTACATTTTGTTTGGGTGCTGTTTTTGGACTGTCTGCTTTCAGGATAAGGCCAGTTGTTCAGAGTGGTGTTCTGAACACCCCAATTATCCTGTGGATAAAATTACCTCTGGAGCTCATCAACTTCCACTTCTGCATTTAAAGAGAGTATGTTTGAGGAATAAAAAATGGGGAGATCCTGTCTGTTTCTGCAATAAATATTAAAATGGTTTTCACCTTAAACTAATATGTAAGAGAAACACCTCTGCCTTAAATATTCTCATAAATATTTCAAACCTATCTCTCACCAGTAGCAGTGGTTTCTTGAGGCACAGAGCTCATTCTCTGCATGCTATACTTAGTTAGTAGTAAGTCTTTCCTTCAGAAAATGCCCCATCCAGAAAGTGTGCAGAACTGAATTCTCATCATTGCTGCAGAGCTTAGAAAATGCTCTTGTATAACATAATAAAGGTAGACCTGAAACCCAATTTCCATGATGTTATTGCAGGCAAAGTTTTTCATCCTTAGATGAATATTAAAAGTAAATATGGAGTCTTACTTCTGTTTGTGCTTTTAAATGAAAACTACTGGGTCTAATTCACTTGTAAGTTTCATAGAATTTTTCATTCACTTGTAAGTTTCATAGAATTTATACCACAATACAGTTTTGCAACGGTATTGTGGTATTAAATTCAATCGAGTTTCTTCAGCTTAAGACAGCAGCATGTTTTTGGCTCACTCTTCTGTCTTGCTGGCAGACTTGATGTGCATTTTATGGTGAAAATGTTACTAAGACACTAATAACTGCTTGAGAAAGTATGTTTGCAAGACTGGTAAGAAAAAAACTTGCAAGAGTAAAAACCTGGAGGATTTGGGCAATGTATGAAAATGAGGGAGACAAGTTTGCATATTTGCAGGAAACTTTACTCTGAATTCATTTGCATTTACAGTAAGAAAATTTCTTCAATTATATTAGCCAAAAATGACTATTCAATGCATTTTTGCTGAAGACAGAACACTAATGAGCCTTGTTGCTCAGCATGGTCTGGCACACAGTTGCTGTTTGCAGTGAAAAGAGGGCTGTGGACTCCAAGAAAGGACAATGAGAGCTCTAAAGAGTCTGGCTGAGAAATATCTTACAATATTGTGTTTTTCTCTAGTGAGACTAAAATGGAAAAAAAAAAGGCTGCTTATTCTAAAAATCCAAATGTACATATGATTATCCGGGATTTTGTGAACAGGTACCTGGGTATTAAATTGAGATGAGCTACCAATTTTGCCAACAAAGCCTATGCATTATTTAAATGAAGACTGCCACTCTATCCCTAGTTGCTTTAATTGCTTCACTTGAATGTGAAATGTATTTATCTTTTACTGTTGCTATAAAATCTCTTCCAAACAAAAGCTGCGAACACCACAAGGGAACTGTCTGCTTACTGGTAAAATCACTTCTATTATTTCTATTTTCACCATCATGGTTCATAAGAAGGTGCCTTTATGAACAAGGGTTTGATGTCTAGAAAAATTTTGTTTTCTTGCATTATATATGTTTTAGAATTATACATTTGTTTATTGTTGCCAATAAAAGCACATGATCTGTTAAGCTACATTTAATCAACTAAAATGAGTTTGTTTGCCAGTGCATACTGCTGAGATCCTACTTTCAACAGATTAGAGAGTGTTTTATACAGGATTTTCTTTTGTTTCAAAACACCAGGGATGGCCACTTACTGTAATTTCTCACAAAGGGCCCATGTCTTGCAGTCCCATAAATATGATTGCATTTATGGCCCGGACTCTTCTCAGCCCACTGGTCTAAGTGCAATAAATCCCATGTGATTATAGTCATGGGAGTTGATACAATGACCCCATTTAGGATATATAAATGTGTTTTTTCAGAGAAGTTTAAATTTACATCAGGAAAGTTGCTAATTGAGGAGACTTTTTCTTTACTTGACAAACTACCTTTCTTTCTTTCATTCATCCAAACCAGCTGAACTAAAAGTCTGTTGTGAGACCTGTCTGGTGGTTTTTTTTTTATTTTGGGTTGGGTGTTTTTTTTGGCTTTCTGTTTTTTTTTTTTTTTTTTTTTTTTTTTTTTTTTTTTTTTTTTTTTTTTTTTTTTTTTTTTTTTTTTTTTATGGTTAGGAACATGATGCACTGTAAATTCTAAAACTGCTAAATTTAAAATAAACCAGAGAGAGACAATATTATAGCAGTGTTAAAAAAAAAAAAAAAAAACAGCAAAAAACTCCCAAAACCCTAATCTTGCACATTCTGTCCTGCTGTGGAGCAGGGAAGCCTCGTAATAACTTGAAAATATGGCATGTACCTATGGTAAATATGTTTTGGAATCTCTGCATAGTCAGCTTGTTCTTTAACTCCCATTTGTCTAACTTTCCTCTCTCTGATGAATGGCTTAAGGTGTCCATTATACCTCTGGCAGCCCTTCTCTCACCTTCCAGAGTGTCATATCTGGATTTTGAGAAGAATATTCTTAAGACAGAATTTGAGTTTTTTTTGTTTTGATTGCGAACTGGAAAAATGTATTTAATAATGGAAATGCAGATGGTGGCTGAGGTACCAGAGTGCTGCCTTTCCTACATTACAAATTTAAAATAATCAGAAATTCATCACATTGGTACATTTTCTGTGTCTTTACTGGAAGCTGATTAGATGCTTTAACAACCCAATGGTGTTTTTATCCAGGTTTCCTAAAGAATTTTATGTACATGATGACACTGTCATTTTCTTTTACTACAAATCATTTTGGAACTGGTTTCTTAATTCCAGGGAAATGTAATGGTGAACGTTTAAAAGCAATCAGGTTATTGTGACAATAATGTACTGAGTAAAGGAGAGAGACCTAAACCAGTGCCCTACAAAGTATGAGATGGGTGCAATATGAGATGCTAGAACATGCCAGTAAATGCTGCTCAATCAAGATAAAAGCTCTAGTTAGGGAAGTGTGTGTTTTCATGGAATTACCCAAACGTAAGGCAAAACCTCAGGATCCAAGTCTTCATTACCTCTCCTGTCACAGATCTGTTTATTCTGCTGATATTTCACTACATTTGTTTTCCCTCTTTTGTAAAATGTAGGCCACCTGTACATATTTTTAAATGAAATAGATCCTTACGGTTAACTGTAAAATTTTCTCATAGAGTTAGTAATTTTTCCACTAATTTGATCCTTGATGTGGCTGACTTAATGATTAATAAGTAAATGAACTTTCACTTTGGTAATGAATTTACTAAGCACTCCTAAGCATTTGAAATTTTTTTAGCAAGAGTATCTTATAAATTGTAATAATTGAAGGTATCGGACAATACCCTTTCCCTGACCCAGAGATGGGGCAACTAAGAGGCATTTTAAAAACTTCTGCTCCATTTTCAGTCTCATGTGAAGGGTGAGATAATACAGATGTGACAATTCACACTATCACAATCAGAAGGCAATTATCTCCTAATTACAATACATTGTAAGTGTTTCTTGGCCTATCAGCTTTTTGCCACACCATGCTGTAGATGCCTTAAAGGAAATCATCTAAAACTACCCCTTGTGGGTCCTATTATAATGCATCTTTCATAGTTCTATTTCTCCAAAGATTCTAGTTTTCTTTGCAAGGCCATCCTTTGAAACTTTTTTCTAGCTCCATTTCTTTCCCAACAATATTTGCCCTATTCCACGGCATTTCTAAGTCAGCATTTTTTATCTCAGAGTCTGCACACAGATTCATACTGTGTGAGCCTTCTGTCAGGTTTTGAGAATTTTCTACAAATCCATTTCCTACATGAAGGTATTTGTTTTGTTAGTTATTTGTATTTCTGGCTGGATTTAACTCTGTCTTTGCCAATGCTTTTTCTTCTCCAGAGCAGAGTCTGCCAGCTTAGTATTGGTGGTATCTCATGCGCAAGCCCAATGTTCTGAGACTCATTTTTCAGTCAAAATATAGAAAACTCATCAGAAATTATTTTTCTGCAAACACTTTTGGTGTAGCTCTTTCACCATAAAATGTGAATGTCAAAGCCTTGAATGCTTCCTCAGTACCAAATTCTGGTCCTTGACGCTACACCACTGAAGTAAGATCCTATTCAGGTCAGCACAGAACAATATTTCCAGGAGATGGAGCAAGCCTAATCTAACAGAGTCTCTTATTCAATTGCATTTACTGTGGAGACTGACTGTAAGATTTTAGTATCCTCTAAAATGTTAATTCTTAAGAGATTAAAACACTTCCCAACAATTTCAATACTGATTTAAAAAAAGAGTAGAAGGATGAGGTCAAACCTGGTGCCTGTTTTATCTTTGACCCAAAATGAATGAGAAGTGTGAATGAATAGAAATGAATAGAGAAGTGTAATGTAGTTGTGCATTATCTCAAGAGAAATTCATCTGAGAGTGATTCTCTGAAGTTGTAATAAAGTCACTTATGGTTTCTGTTACGAAAATGCTTCTATTGCATTTTCTGCTTTTCCATAATTTCAAACTGTTTTTTTGCTGGAATATCTAGACAAGGAACCTGATTTTTTCAGGTTCCTTGTCTAGATATTCCAGCCAGCTGACTGTTGCTTAGACTATTGGGTCACAAGCAAAAGTTGAACATGGAACTTTCATTGATTGATTGATTCTGGCTTGATTAGTCAGGAAGACTAAATGGAATCTTGGGTTTATGGTTGCTTCCCCCCATGCTGACTTTAAACTGGCATTACTGAGATTCTAATAAGTATTCATTTGTTTCAGAATGGTGTTCCTGGGAATGTCTTTTGCAGGTAATATTCTCAAAACGCATATGTAGCCTAAAATGACAAATGTTTTCTAAGACAGTATTTAGAGAAAATGCAGTACATATATCAATGGACAATTCAGCTAAGGATTTGTCTTGGTTTTCTTACAGGCATTGTAATATCTTCTTTTTCCCCAAGGTGAAAAATTCAAGTCTGCCAAACAGAGCAGAAATCCTTCATGTTGTAAGGATGTTACTCATTTTCTGAGGATCAGTCCCAGAAATCAGTCAGCTTAGGTAGCAGAGCTCTTCAGTGCTGGCATAACGACAGAGGTTAATAAACATTTAGTTATTGTATTTCTTTACATGAAATATGATTTTTTAATTTGCCCTTCAGGTTTAAATTGTTCTACAAACAATTTAAACCTCAGGCAAGCCAAGCAAAATCAAATCTATTGATAGCTGTGAAGGACATGCTTGAGCATTTGAGCTATACTCCTAGTTTAATTCTCCAGATTGAGATTTTTCAAATGGTTTAAATGAAATAGGTATCAGCACTCACTGAAAGGCCAAACATGTTTGCAAAATAGGATTTAAATTTGTCTTTATGATGTTTAAGGTACTTACTCTTAGTTTAATGATGGTATTCCATATTTTAAAGCAATTAAATTTACTATGTTAGATTAATCTGTGACTTGTAGCTTTTACAAACTTCATAAAAATGAAGTGGAACTTCGTTAAAATTAGTAGAGCTTTTAACCTGATCTTTTTATAATAATGGGATAAAATCCTGCTCCCGTAGAATTCCTCAAGAGGGAAACAGGAGGAATTTTAGCACTGCCTTCAGTGGGATGCACACCTGTTCCTCATGTGATAGAGTTATTGATGGAATTCACCATGTTCCTTGGCTTTGATTTAATTCACGACAACAGTGCTGACAAGATCAATACTTATGGCAAATTGTCAAGCAATTGACCATATTAATAATGTCCACTGAATGCCTGAAAAGAATTGGGTGATGTTTATATCTGTCAATCGCCTGAAGGCATTTATTGAATCTACTGAGTATTCACTATGTTTGTAATTTCCATTAAGTACCTCAAAATATTATAATATTCCTGGAAACCCACATAATACTCAACAAGCTTCATGTTTTCAAGTTCAATAGAACAAATACTAGTGTTCTAATATTTTGTTGACATCTTGCTTACTAATACATGATGAAGTCTGTAGTCTATGCCACTCTTGAATTATTATGGATCAGCTAAAATAACTAAATTTAAAACTAAAAGCTTTTTTTCTTTTTCTTGTTTTTCTTTTTTTCCCGTTTTCTTTTCCCCCCTTTTTTTTCCGTTCTTTTTTTCCTCTGTCTTTCTTTTTTATTTTTATTTTTTCTTTTCCAGAGTAGAACTCCACAAGAAGGTGATTTCTACTTTCTCATCCTGTCCCTCTTCCATTCATATATTTCTGCAAGGAAAAGATCCCACCAGTAACCAAGGGAAAAAAAAAAAACCCAACAAAAAAACTCCAAACAAATTGTTTTCTGATTTACACAATGTTTTTTAATATAAGACATATTTCTAAACACTGGAGATATTAGAGGTAGTCTCACAAAGTCAGTCTGATAGAAGCTGTATGGCAGCTTTGGAGATACTGGATTTGGGTTTTGAAAAATGTTTGTTTAAATAGAAAGGTTAAAGTTCTTCATCCATGGAAATGCTAAGCACAGGGTTGAGACAGCAAAGAGTGTATATGTGGTTGTATCAATCCCAGCTGCCATGCACAGGCCGTGGCACTTAGTGCAGAGTTCTATGGAAGTGTGCTTGTCTGGAATAAAATCTTGTTTCCAGATTAATTAAATCTTGTTTCCAGATTAACATAAATGGAATTTTTCATGGTGCTACTTGCCCTCACGCAGCATCTCCTTTGGGGATATTAAATAGTTATTATATCCTTTATAAAAGCTAAATGCGATTCATGGAGGCTCAAAGAGGAAAAACTACATGAGCTGTGCAAAATTTGGCTCAATAGTAAACCAGTCTTTAAACACTTAAATTTGCACAAAGCATTAATCAGGCAAGGGGAAAACTGCTTGAATTATTTAAGCTAATTTATCTAACAGAAAAAAACAACCATTACACTCCAATGCAGGACTTCCATCTGTCTCCAATGGTAAACAGCTACCACCTGCTTCCTATTAATGGCAGTTTGAGATTATCATTCAGTAAATGTCACAATTTCCATTTCAAAACTCCTTTTCAGCTCTCTTTCTGCGGCAACAAAATAATAAATCACCTGCTACTATGGTCAGAATAAATCCCCTATCTGTGAAATAAAGGGAAAGACAGCTAGAAATATATTAATTTTTTGGTTTTTGCTTTCAGTTATATAGAATTGTACCTATATGATGATGTGTGAGACGTATATTCCACTGCATACTTTAGAAAATAAAGTACTTTTTAGTCTTAATGCTCTATTAACGTAAAAGGGCAAAAATTGCTAGTTTGTATATGCAATGGCACCCATCAGTGACCTCTAAATCCATGCAAATATGTTGTAAACTATTACTGTTAGTACAAGGAAGAAAAATACGCTTTAGGGAAAACCATTTATTTTCTAGAATAGAAAATTGCCTTTCCTTTGTTAAATTATTCCTCATGTCACAATATTCCTCAAGCTCTGCAGTAAACATAGGGATGCGTATTCACCACATTTATTTTGAGGGGTGTAAGTGGAAAGTCAGGCTGAAGTGGGTGTGGAAGAAGAATACTTTAGTGCCTAGTTAGCCAGTGCCTTTAGTTTCAACTCAGTTGTGGCTGTCACATTTTCTGGAAAAATCCCTTTGCCCAGGATTCTTCTCCTGGGGAGCTGAGAAGCCTCAGAGAAAAAGGAAAACAATAATTATCTGATTTGTTTCTCCTGTGTTTTGCTGCTTTGGAATGTTTTTGGAGATTGTTTACCAACAGGTGGTTGTTTCATTGGTTTCATGTGAATTGTTTTGACTTATTGACCAACCAGGGTCAAGCTGTGTCAAGGCTTTGGAAAGAGTCTCTAGTTTTCATTATTATCTTTTTAGCCTTCTGTTAGTATCCTTTCTGTATTCTTTAGTATAGTTTAGTGTAGTATTCTTTATTATAATACAGTATCTTAAAATAATAAATTAGCCTTCTAAGAACATGGAGTCAGATTCATCACTCCTTCCTCTGTCCGGGGAACCCCACAAATACAATAGTCAGTGATCTGGCAGTGATCAGCAATCAAAACAGAGGCCTATATGATATTGCATATTGCAATGCTGACATTCTGGTTTCTGACAGAAAGGCAGTGAGATTCAGTACCATAAAAGAATCATATAATGCACTGTAGTGACGTTATCACTTGTGCATTGCCACAGGCTGACATTTATTAATACACATCTTAATGCAAAGCATATCTTTCTGTATTATCTGCACTGTGACTAAAATACTCAGTACGGTTCAACCTTATATTTGGGAGCATATCATACCAGGGCATTCCTGCTTTTTCCCCTTTCTTTTCAAATCCATCATGGCTACTTCATTACTGAGTCATGCTTAAGATGAAGGTGATAAAGGAACCTGCTTGAGAAAAAGGTTTTTTAATATGGTACCAGTTTCCTGTGCTCCAGATCCAGACTTTGAGGTACCTCTTTGTGTCCTCCTTCCCCTCCAATATAGAGTCCGACCAAGAATTTTTCTGACCCATTTGTGTGCACCCAGTCTCCGTGTCTCAAGGAGAAATTTTGCAGCATTTTAGCTGCTTAGAGACACTTTTATTTCCAAAATGCCCATATATTTGTAATGTTCAAATGGTGTGGAATACAGGCAACAGATGGTTTTTCTTCTGGATAGTAACCTGTATTGTTTGTATTACATGGATCTAAAGGTGTATTTACTAACTATTATTTTACTATAAAATTCTGATTTTTTCTTTCTTTTCTCAGAAAACTCACATCTTCTGAATAGGTATCTAACTTCAGACACACCCGTATTTCCCTTCTGTGACAAAGACATGAATTTCTAGGATATGAGCCAGATGTTGATGAATGGATTCCTTCAGAGACGACTATTCTACTTTATAATCAGAACTGAGAACAGGTATGCTTTTATGGTGAGTGCTTCTGTTTGATCCCCAAATCGAGAGAGCAGAACCAGGGTTCCTCTGTCATAGTTCTGTGCTTCCTTGCTCCTAGGAAGAGGTGCATGGCTTTCATGGGAGTAAAGTGAATATTTTATGCATAACATGAACAATTACTACAGAATATTTATAGAGAAACACATCAGAGAATGCAGGCACAGTTTATGTTTGTGTATCTAGTGGTGGGTCATCCCCAGTGTTCTGAACATAATTATGGAAAGTGATCATAAGTCAAACCATTCCTATTAAATCTCTGCCAAACAATCTGCTGTTAGGAAGCAGGTAAAATCCCCTGAGTTTTGTGTCCTTGAAGTGAAAGAAGGATATTTATGAATGTGTTAGACCACAGAGAAGGGTCACTATGGAAGTGAGGTGCCTTAGGTGTATGTCAGATGAGGAAATGCTGAGGAGAAGAGGGTGCTACAGGCGAATGTGATAGCAGGCTACTTAGTGGAGCAGATGGAGCCTGGCTTTTCTCAGAGGTGCCCACTGAAAAGATGAGAGCCAACAGTCATGGGCTACAACAGAGAAAATCTGAATCAGACCTAAAGAATGAATATATCATTATGTCAATAGTGCATCACCGGAAATGGTTGCCCTGGTGGGTTGCTAGGAAGACACCTAAAATAATATAAATTTTATCAGGCTCTTTGGACAAAGCTCTTGGCAATCTGATGTAACAGAAGTTAACTCCATTTTAATGAGGAGATTTTATTAGATTACATCTATAGGCCCCTTCCAAGCTAATTTTCCTATGATTGTACATGCCTTTTCTCTTAATTTCACAGAACAATTCTCTAGTTTGCAGTGAAGAAGGAACTCGTAGTACAAGTGTCCCTGCTCTGGGGAATCCTGTGTCCTCCTGGCAGTAATCAGAGCCCACACTATCGTGTCCCATTAGCACCTTTGCTAGCAGTTTATGTGGCTTATAGCTCAGGATTATTCTGCCTTTGTGAGAATGTTATTGAAAAATGATTAGAGCTCCTCTACTGCGAGGAAAGGCTGAGAGAATTGGGGTTGTTGCACCTGGAAAAGAGAAGGCTCTAGGGTGAACTTACTGTGGCCTTTCATTACCTGAAGGGAGCCCAGAAGAAAGATGAAAACAGACCACTTACAGGGGCCTGGAGTGACAGGACGAGGAGGAATGGCTTCAAAATGACAGATAGTAGAAAATTACTTAAGCTATTTCTAAAACTGGTTTTATCCAGTTTGTTTCAGCACTTTAATTTCTTAAGTAGAATCATTAACTTTAATAATTGAAGTATAAACCAAATTAATTCAATGATACAACATAATTAGGAATGTAATGGGGTTATATTACAATCTGATTAAATATGTCTTAGACTCTTTTCTAAAAAACTAATTTATTGAAGATTTGTAATATAATCACAGAGATATTAACAGCTTCTCCCATAGCTTCATTCTGAGGCAATCTGAATTAGTTTATTTAAAATAAAGATGCAAGAAATTAAGTTTGTCTTGCAATACCTTCAACAATTTTTGAGGAAGATAAAAGAAGTTACATTGAAGTCAAA
>JAHXMQ010012338.1:7891255-7909305 GCA_020466415.1 Ammodramus savannarum pratensis | reverse complement strand
AACATAACTATACATCACTAAAACTTCTCTTAATTTTCTCACAATATTCATACTTTAATTGTGAGAGCCAATCATCTCATTATCCATCTGTAATACTCTCTTGTGCTGAAATTGTAAATGACCTTGATGAATTAATACGCTCAAATGCACAGTGCTCCTATTAGGAGAGACTGAGCTCATAAGATTGAGGAGTTACTATATAGAAAAGTGGTTTGTTCCAAAACCCCAAGAGTTAGGGTTACAGAGAACACAAAAAGACCCCAGCCGAGCTGATTCTGACTGCTGTGGAGAGGAGCTCATTGCCACAGGGCCACCAGGTTTTCACCTCCTGCTGGAACTCTTGTGGAATCTCCACCTTCCTCAGCATGAATGCTGGCACCATCTCACACCACATGCCAGGAAGGGTATCTCTCCAACATTTGCCCCTTTCTCTGGACATTTTTGGGTCTTTGTTCCTCTGTGTGTGTGCATGGCAGGCTTGTGGAGTTCTGATGGTTTGGTGTTTAGTAGCAATTTATGTTTTTCCTTGCCTTGTGGGCATTCTGTTGGTAATAAAGTGTTGGGTGGAGATTTTGTTTGTTTTGGGGGCCTTTTTGTTTTTTGTCTTTTTTAAACATTGCTCTGTTAGTATTAATTTTATATTATTGGAGGAGGATTGTTGAAACCCTTTAGAAGAGACTATTCATTGCAATGTGTCCTCTTTTAAATTTGTCTCAAAACTAAGACACCCTGAATATCCATGCCTATTCTTTGCAGACAGGAGCATATATTTCATGTTTTTAAAGTCAGCCTAGATGGTAATGGCTTCTTGTGATGTGCTGATCCCTGTAAGAGCCGACAGAAATGATTTTACCATAGAAAATGATGCAACAGCAGGAATGTAAAATGCTTGTGTTAACCAGACATATGCTCTCATTACCAAGAATGAGGTGAAGATTACTCATCTTCATGCTGTTTTATATTATTCTACCATTTTTTATCCTGCCTAGCCTTTCATGGAGAAAAAAAAAAAAAAGTCTTCTTTTCATTGCTTGGATTATGCATGTGCATTGTGGAGTCCAAAGAGAGACTGAATTACCCAATATTAACTCTCAGTTCTGAGAGATGCCAGTAAACAGCCAAAGAGTAGAACTTGTGGCTCTTGTTTAGGCCATGATAGCTTGAAAAAAAGTCAGGCTGATCCAAGTGGAAACTGCATTTGACAAATGTCAGAAGGTGGTAAGTCAGAAACATCAAATAACAGGAAAAAGGCATGTAAGCTGTATTTGTAAACTACTCAGCTCAGATTAGAGGAGACACTGAAAAATAATCAACTTCTTATTCATCTTTATGTAAATAGAGAGAAATTTGTATTGGGAGAAGATAATAAAGAAATTTTCTTTTGATTCTTAACTAGAACTTAAATATCTCTCTGTCATGAAAAAAAAAAAGTAACTTCATGTTTTTCCCCAAGAGTCAGGAAGAGGATCATCTGAATCTGGATAAGCTGATTCTTACCTCTACTTATTTTTGAAGCAAAAGTAGAAGTGGCAAGTTTAAATATTATAAATGAGAACTAAAAGCAGGAAATAAAGTTTTTGAATAATGGAACTTAAAGCCTACGATAATGTCAGAAAAAGGAATGAATATGAACTAGTCATATCTTGCTTTTGAATTCCAAAAATTCTTAATCTTGTTTTGAAATCTATCAAAGTTTATATGCAGAGGATAACTCTGAACAGGAGTAGCAGAAGTAGCAGTGGCTGCTCTGTGACCAACCCATGGTCTCAGGGAACTTGCTAGCAGGCAGATGTTTTTTTGCAAAATGAGCGTGGCCACAAGTCTGTTGGCATGTTGGTAGTCTAGAGGAATGTCAGGGCGTAATGTAGGAAAGTGGTCAATTCAGATTGTTAATATTTTATTTACTAATAATGTAGATTTTGGTGTGCTGAACAGAAGTATGTTGACAAAAATAGGACACAAACTTGATGTTGCCACTGATCCCACAGGGTTTACATTGATCAGAGAATAAGGACTTCAATTTTCATTATATTTGAATCAGTGTAATGCAAAAAAGGGAAAACCTGAGGTTTAACACAAATAGAGGTTAACTAGGAAAAATGAGTCTTCAGAAGCTGCAGTTGAAAAAATGGAGTTGTCCATCTATCTCTGCATGAGATAAGTAATACTTTTAAAATAAGAGTAATAGCAAGTATTTTGTATCTTGTGAATCTCAGTATTGCCATTTTATTAGTAAATATCTCTAGTGGTTCAGTTTATTGTTCCCTGTTTTCCTTCTCCATACCTGCATTTCCTAGGTAGGGATTTATCTTCCATAACAAGAAAAATACTGTAAACACAGTCATTGAAGAAAAAATGGAAAGTAATTTGTACATTCAAGATTACAGCAGCAAACCAAGTCATGCATTTTATGAATAGTTGTAAGCATTTCACATTAGGCTGTGTAAGGAGTTTTGTACTGTGGAAGTTATTTCTCCCAGATAGTTTCAGGTATGTATTTTGAATATAAACATGTGAGCCCTCTTTCTTTTGGATGGGATTTTACTTTTCTCAAATCCACCTTTGTTACATGACTAATGTGCTTGGAATACTGAAACAGTGGGCTATTTAAAGGGGAAATATTTCCTTTATTTTCTGTCAAGGCTTTGGTACTTCAGGCTTTATTTTGTTACAATTGCTGACATACATTTGTGGTCCCCTTTGTCACACTGGAGAGAGCAGAGGTAATTACAATCATTGTGGCAGCTGGTATTGATCAGCTAACATGAGATGACTCCTTCTTGTCCTGTATTTGCTATAATTCTAATTCAGTGGGTCATGTTTCTGAGCATAAACTCACATGCAAAGTGGGCTTAGTTAAAGGTGTTGCAAGGGAATTGTAGGCTCCAGTGCTTGAGGGAGAGGCAGTGCATCAAGGAACACATCTATAGCAATCCAGAAAATATAGGAATGTACCTGTAGGAGTGGTAAGGAAACTCAAGAGAAGAATGCCTTTTGGAGGAGTTCCTTGGCATTTATGTGGAGAAAGCTCCTTAATTGGTTTCATGGGGTTCTTGAGAAGCTGCCTTTCTGATCTTTATGGGGTTCATCAAGAGAGGACCTTTAAGCGATTTATATGATTTAAGAGGAGAGCTTTGAGCTTTATGGCCTTTATGAATTTTGTGAGGGGTTTATAAAGAGAGTGCCTTCAGGAGGGGAAGGCCTTTATAAGTTTTTGGTGTTTGTGAAGAGAGTGCATTTAGAAGGTTTAAGGCCTTCATGATGAGGCCTTCATGAGATGTTGTAAAAACAGGGGCGACCACCGTGGCAGGGAGAAATGATGAGGAGGACTCCATGCTATCAGAAGGCTAATTAATTACCTTATTAAACTATATTATTCTATGCTATATTACACTATATCACACTACATCTAAACTGAAACTGCACAAGCACACAACTCAACTGAACAAAACCTTGTGACTATCTGCTGCCTGACAGTCTGGACACGTGCTTGGCCCTGACAGGCCAAGGAAACAAAACACCATCACTTGGGGTAAACAATCTCCATATTGCATTCCACTTTGGCACAACACAGGCACAGCAAATGAGATAAGAATTGTTTTGATCATTGTTTTCTCTGCTCCTCTCAGGTTCAGAGGATGTGAATCCCACAATGAGGAAAGCAGCTTTATGATATTTACAGGGTTCATGAGGAGATTTCCTTTGCGAAACTTAGGGATTTATGAAGACAGCATCCTTGAAGGTTTATGGGAATTATGAGAAAATCCCATTTCTGAGGCTTTTCTCTTGATGAGGGGACTACTTTTATGAAGTTGACGTGGTTTTTGAAGAGAGCACCTCAATGAAGAGAGTGCATTTATATTTCTATAGCATTTATGAAGAGAGCATCTTCAGAAGGAGACACCTTCATGAGGTGACAACTTTATGAAATTTCTGGGGTTTATAAGGAGATTGCGTTGATGTTGTTTATGATGAGAGCATCTTTATGAGGAGATTGCCTTTATGAGTTTTATGGCCTTCTTGATGTTTACGGAGTTTATGAGTTGAGTACCTCTGTGAGGCTCATGGCATTTATAAGTTGAGTGCTTTTATGAGGTATAGGTGTTTTATTAAGAGAGTGCCTTTCTGTGGTTCCTGATGTTTATGAGGAGATCTCCTGTAGGAAGTTTATGGGGCTTATGTGGAGAGCACCTGCATTAGGACAGTACCTTTATGAGGTTTATGGTGTTTATGAGGTGGAATGCTTTCAGGAGGAAAGTGCCTTTGTGAGGATTATGGGGTTTCTGAGAACATCACCCTTATGAGGTTTATGGAGTTTCTGAGAACAGCATCCTTATGAGGTTTATGTGGTTTCTGAGGAGAGGGCCTCTATGAGGAGAACGTTTTATGAGGTTTACGGGGCTTATGTGAAGAGGCACTCTTCTCACAAACCTCATAATCCAAATGAATCTCATAAAGGCACTCTCCTCAGAGGTGCTCTTCTCATAAGCCCCACAAATATCATAAAAGCACTTTCCTCATGGAGACTATCTCCTCACGAAGGCCATAATGGTTATAAAGACACTCTCCTCCTAAATTCCATAAACTTCACATTGGTGCTTTCCTCCTCAATACCATAAAATTCATAGAGACCCTGTCCTTAAAGCCTGTAAATGTCATAATAAAAGCATATATGCAATCACCTGAAAATGGCTTTGTCTTCATAACCCCCATAATCCTTTTAATGATGCTCCCCTCATAAACCCTACAAACCTCATGAAAGCACCCTCATTAAAAAAGCAGTCGCCACGTAAATCTGATAAACTTCATGAAGGCACTGCCCTAATATACCCCATAAACCCCATAAAAGTACTCCTAATCAAGACCATGCTTTCCTCATAATCCCTATGATGCTCATAAAGGTGCCTTTATGAGTATTATGGGGTTTATTAGGAGAGCACCTTTACGAGGTGAGCACCTTTATGTGCCCTTATGTTTATGGGATTTACCAGGAGATCTCTTTTATGAAGTTGATGGGGATTATGAGGAAAGCACTTTTCTAAGGTTTATAGTCTTGATGGGGAGACTGCATTTATGAAATTTGTGGTTTAGGCAGCGAGTGCCTTTAAGAAGTTCATGGGGCTTTTGAGGAGAGAGTCTTTATGAGCTTTATGAGGACTGCACCTTTGTGAGGTTAATTAGTTTTTTGTGGGAAGTGCCTTAATTAGGAGAGTATATTTTAAGGTTCATGGGGTTTATTAGGTGAGAACCTTTATGAAGATTTTGGGGTTTATGAGGTGAGTGCCCTTATGAGATTTAAGGTGTTTATTAAGAAGGAACCTTTTAGAGAACTTCTGGTTTTTATGGGGAGATATTGTTTATGGGTAAAGCATCAGTAAGAAGTTAATTAGGTTTATCAGGAGAGCACCTACATGAGCTTTATGAGGTTTGTGGTCTCTAAAGAATTTAATGGGGTTGATGAGGGGAATGCCTTTATGATGTGAAATGGGTTTGTGAAGAGAGTGCCTTTATGTGGAATGCACTGTATGAGGTTTTCAGGGTTTAGGAGGCAAGCAGCTTTAAAAGGTTTATGGCCTTCATGACCAAACCCACCACATGAGCAGATGGCCTTAATGAGAAAAAGTGCCTTTATGATTTTTACAGGGCTTATGAGGAAAGCATCTGTTGCACCCCAGATACTTAAATCCAGGAGTTAAACTCAAGATTCCTTTACTGTAGCTGAGGCGAAGGAGAAATCCCCACCAGATATTTTCAAGAGGTGAAAATCACACAAAAGTTTACTGGCAAAAGTATAGAAAATTAGGAAACTTTGGCAAAGGATTAAATACAGTTCCAAATCCAATATAAAACACTTATTATAGCATTATTTAGTATTTATGTAGTATTAACTTAGCAGAAACTTATCATTTGCTTAGCATAAACATAGTTCAACTTAGAAATGTTTAAATCCATAATATGTCAAGTTATCCTAAAAAATCCCATGTAAAGGGGATTAGGAAAAGAAGAAAAAGAGAGACAGGAAGAAAGACAGAAGAGATACCAAAATACACACATAGAGCTGCCAATTCCTAGGATTCCAGCATGAACTCCAAGGAAGCTGGCATATTCCAGATCCATTTAGCTCCCCTACTGGGGGCTTTTAAGCCCTTGGCCCTTTATGGGACCCCCTCCCAGCTGGGACTTCTGGCCATTTGGCCAACCAGGGGCTGGATCAGCACTGCCTTGGTGTGAGATTTATTGACGGGTTGGCCAGGGCTGGGACCCTGGCTCCGGGCTGGGACTGGGGCATTTCTCTGTGTTGCTTTCACAGAACCTGATCTGCCCCTGCCACCAAACGCACACGGGCATTCCAAAACATTTCAAAATGTTCAGAGACATCAAAGTTATCCAGTCTCTGTCTCTCAAAATATTGACTGGCACCACCATCCTGAGACCTTTCCTCTTGTGTCTAATCAAGGTACCATTCCTCTCCTAGTCCAGTCTAGCAGGCAGAGCAGGAAGGAAAGAAGAGAAAAGCATCCTGGAACTCGTATCATTATATAGCAGCTGCTATTAATAAATCTAAGTTAATATCCTTCACACACACACACACACACACACACACACACACACACACGCACCTACAACACTCCCCTGCATCTTTCCCTATCCCATGAGTCAAAAAAATACAGGACAATCAGGTTCTGGAAGGGAGAGCTCAGGCAGCAGTCTTTCAGCACCCAGCGTCCAGCAGATTGGTCCATGGTGTATTCCTGGTGATTTCTGGTGTATTCCTGGAGACAGCACTTTCCTTCTATGAGATTTAGTGTCACTAACATTAGATAATTTACAAAGCTGTTTTTAAAAGTTTTTGGACTTGTAAGCTGGGCTCCAAAATAGCTTGGCAAATTCAATTTACACCACCTTGCCTTTTGGAATTGACAATCTTACAGATCCAGGTATTCCCACAACCCAAACAAATACACATGTCCCAGATTTACCACCTTTATCCCTCCCACCAACCAAGTTTCAAGGAGATTCCCAGAGCCTGTACTCAAGGGGAGAGAAAAGGTCAGTGGACATCATGGGAAACAATGTAAAGTACTATTCTACTATTTAAAATTATCTGGATTGCCTCAGGAATGGGAGTCAAATATGTAGTAACACTCGTTCATTCCAATCTCCTTAGCTTATTATTTTCAGGGTCCTGATTCAGACCAAAAACCTTTTCAACTTAACCAAAACCTTTAGTGGTTCTCCAGACAAAAATCTTTTAGTCACTTCTACAGCTGGAGAGAACTTTCCAGCTGTCACTGTTGAGTCAGGGACAGAACAAAGAGTCCAGTCTTCAGGAGGCGAACAGAAGGCATTTATTAGAAAGTAATGCATCTTTTATAACCCGACTCGCTAAGCTGAGACAATTGTTCTTGAAAACTAATGGTGTCAAAAAAATCTATTTCTGTGTCAGTTTGGTGCTGCAAGTTGAATGTGTGCCCAAATTTAACAGGGCAGCAAAATGCATTGCTGATCATACCAAGGAAAGGAAGTGCCTTGTGATGTGTAAATCTTTGGGCCCCAGTCAACAGGAGAACTGGGCCCTCTAGTCTGAATCTCAGCTGTATTTCTCTTGAATGGAAACCTTCACGAGTGTCTACAATACTAGGAGATGTTTACTGAAGGGAAAGGATGGAATACTTGTACAACTGGAATGGCCTAAGGCAGTGCTGTTTACATAGGGTTATACTTGCTGAAGGAGGTGATCCTTGATACAAAGGGGGAATGACTGAAGCAGCATGAATTCAGGCAGAAATGCTTGTTCTTATTCTTGATATGATAATAAATGTCAGGAGAATTTCCTACTCTTTTAACTGTCACTTCACTGTCATATTAAAAATCTTACCCTTGTATTTTTACTTTTTCTCCAAAATGTCTTTGGATGACTAACCTTGAGTCCCAAGGGATTTTGATCAGTGAAGACACCCTGATGAGAACCTTGAGAGCTGCTGGGCAATGACTTCCATGCCTAAGTTATGTGGTCAATGAGACCAAATAATGTAAAACAGGAGCATATTCTAAGGTGACAATTCTCTATTCCTCCTGTGTTGAAGACATAAGAAGAAAAAAGTATAAAACTGTCTGTAGCTGCAATATACTTATCCTGAGCTAAATAATTTGAAATATTTTTCTGGTTGCATTTTTATTATTTTTATTCTTTTTTTTAATTTCATGGATTGTCTCCTGAGAAAATCTTCCATGAAAAATAATGGACAATCAGTTCTCCATGAACTTCTCTAATGTGAGTCCTTCCCACAGGTTTCAGTTCTTCAGAGACAGGCTGAGTTTGTGAGTTCTTTATCTCTTCCCTTCTTCTCTTTCCTCTTTGAATGTCTTTTATTATTTTCAAATACCAAAAATGTCATGAACTTATGGAATGTCATGGAAATAGATGGTATGAGCCACTGTTAGCTACTGAAAAAATCACTTCACTATAACCATAACATTTTGGAGTAGGAGAGATTCTAAATGCATGTGAAGCTTTTATAGCACTCAAAACATCTCTTGTGTTACTTCTTTGATGTTTTTTAGTGTGTGAGTTCACACTAAGGTCCTCTTATGTTTCTTGCAAAATTGAATAGAAATCTAGTAGAAAACTAGTCTTTTTTGATAGTCCTTGTTGAACTACTTGCTTAATTGTTGCCTATAGGTTACAAAATAAGGGCCTTGTTACCCTTGTAAAATCATGGCTCAGGCCTGCTACTTTGGCTAAGTAGAAGAGGACTATGGGAAAGTGACTCAGCTGAATTTGAGGTAGAAAAACAAGTTCTATAACCATTACGCGCTCACATTATGGTTTATGGTGTTTGGTTGAATTAGATTTGTTCTGCTTAAATGGAATGTAATCTTTCAAAAAAAAAATTTTCTTTCTTTGCCACCATTAATCTTTCAAAACTTAAAAATAAACCCCAGAGATTTAGAAAACTTCAAATCAAGCTTAAATATTCCTTTATCACTAGACTTATTTCTTCAGGTTCTTAGGTTTGTTCCTATATTCCTAGAGATTTGTAGGAGGCAAACTGCTGTAATATATGCTTAATACATGATCTCATGCTGCTGATCACCCTTCCACCCTGTTCTGTGTTATCATTGGATTTGGGTAAATGAAATAATTTTACTAAACTTTCTGAAATATTCACAAGAAAAAGTGCTATTTGATGTCTAAAAATGAGCAGACCTATTTTCCAAATACGTATTTTCCAAATGTTGGAAAATTTTCCAAATTTTCCTCATCTGACAAAATGGAAGAACAACAGATTTTAGTTTTGCCAAGGTACAGGTATTATAATATTTTTGCAAACCAAAAAACACTTTGATTTTTCATTCTTGGGACACGTATGTCTATTCTGTCTATTCTAGTCAGTTACATAAACACGTTGTCTTCTTAGTAAAGCCTGAATGCTTTACATGTTTTCTTTTAAAATGCCTTATCAGAATAAATTCTAAAATTCACTTTAAAAGAGTAACAGTGAGTAGAATGACATATTTTATGTGTGAAAAGCACTAAATACGGAAAAACAGGAAGTTCTTGGTTTTTTAGGATCTAGGAGCTTAGTAAAAATTAAAAGAGTTAAACTTTGCCATCTACAGCTTTTTGTTTTATTTGATAACCAGTGTTTTTTCCCTTCTTCACTTTGTACTTTCTTTCTTTCAGCTTTGTTCATTCACTCAGAAGCAAGCTGGCTGTGAATTTCCCACTACAAATAGGAACAGAAATACCAAAAGGCACTTTTTGATTAGTGTCTCTAAGAGATCCTATTTTGTACAGATGAAGGCTGAGTGAAAAAGAAAGTGAGAGATCACAAAAAAATTCTTAGAGAACAGATGAAAAGTCCTGAATTAAGATAGAACTGAAACACTTTGAGAATCCAGAACTGCTCATTAGGGTGATGAACATATAAAAACTTTCTGTGACTATCTCTGCATCCCCAGAAAGTGCAGATGTAATGATGATCAGTATCATTTTATAAGGAAGTTTTCAGGTGAGCCCACATAGGTAGGATGATCTTGCTGAATCACCTGAGTGCAGATCTGCCTGTGGTTCCACTGTTGTAGCAGAAGTGGTGAACTGGAGCATCTGCTGGTGTAAAAACCCATTGGCTGAAAGTGCAGGTCTGGCTGCCAACTTTGGACCTCTGTCAGCATGCAGACATGAGATCCTGAAAATAAAATCACCATGCCTTTGGTTACATTACACTTCTGAACACCTGTAGGGACACATCTTTTTTTATGTCATCACTGGAAAGCCCATCCTTGGCAATCCATCTTGCAATCCCATGAGTGCAACTGCACTAACTTCAGTGACTCAATACATTTAAAACAAAAATATTTTCTCCTATATTAATTAGAGCTGTACATTTTATTTAATTAGCTATTTAATACACTGGATTTACCTACTGTGATTAATTTTCTTCTTACTTTCTAGACTTTTTTAAAACAAGTTTTTTTATTACTCATAGTTCACTGAAAAATTTTTACATTTTCACGTAAATTTAAGCATTCAGAAACTCCAGAGAGAAAAATACAAAGCTAAACTGATACAGAGTCTCTGAGTACATAATGAATAACTACTTGATACAAATTCCCTGATGTGTGAGGGTAAAGGCTACATAAATTTTTACTGAGGCAAGCCTTCATGGCTCAGGAAACTATGAAATCTTTTTTGCTGTTGTCTTGTAGTGAGGATGGCTCTATACCCTGTGGTTTTAAAGTTTGCTTGGATAGGCTCTAAAGCATGAAATCTATTAAAATATTAAAAATTTTGAATTATTAAATTGAAGTTCATTACAATAAGATAAAAGAAGTCTCTGCTCTGTTGCTAGATTAAGATCCAATCAAAGCTTTAAAGTTTTCAATGCTTCAGTGTCTTTTAAAAATGAGTTAAGTCCCATTTGTCAAAGAAGTCACAATGTCTGTGACTTTTGGGAACTGCAATATTTTGCCATGATTGTTAATCTTTGTTTTGCAGTTTATAGGTATCTCTGACAAAAGTATTCCAGCAGACTTTCTGCATGAAAATCAGCATGAAGCCTTTTCACTGAAGTGCCAGTCAGCTCATTGCTCCTGCACCTGCATAATTTTTAATGGAAAGCAGATAAATTACTTTGTGTATTTGCAATTTATCTGAACTGAAATAATGAACGATACTTGGCCTGTTCTAATGGACTGAATGAAACTTTAAATTATTTCTAAGCATGTCAAACACTGGAAAGGTTGGTTGGGGTTTTTTTTTGTTTGTTTGTTTGGTTTGGTGTTTGTTTCTTTTATCCAGGGAAATAATACATTGCCATACATTGTTATATTTTCAGATACATGCCAGAGGTGGTTTTAAACTGAAATTTCATACCTTCATTAATTTTTAATTTCCATGAATATTTTTTTGGGTTCAAGACAAGAGAATGCTATTTGATGGCAGTTCATATAGCATGTAAAGCATATAAGAATGATTTGGATTTTTCAAAAATACACCAGCATCTGTATTTTGGCTGGGATAGAGTTGATTTTCTTCTTGGTAGCTATATAGTGCTTTTTTTAGGATTCAGTATGAGAAGGATGTTGATAATACAAAGATGTTTTGGCTGTTGCTGAGAAGATTTTTACCCTAAGTCAAGGACTTGATGGTCTGCCAGTGGGCAGGTGCACAAGAAGATGGGAGGGAGCACAGCTGGGACAGCTGATCAGAACTGGCCCAAGGGATATTCCACACCATAGAATGTCATGTCCAATTCAAAAATGGGGACAGTTGGCCAGAAAGAGCCAATCCTTGCTGGGGGATGTCCTGGGCATGGTCAGCAGGTGATGAAAAACCCTATTGTGCATCACTTGTCTGTCATGAATTTTCTCTTTCTCTCTATCCCCCTCTTCTTTTTAGATAACATTATTATTAGTAGAAATCTTATCATCATTTTTATAATAATTTAATTTGTTTCAGATATTAAACCTTTCTTATCTTTTTTTTGGTCCCATCCAACAAAGGAAGGGAGGGATGTGAGTGAGCAGCTGTATGGTATGGAACTGCCAGCTGGAGTTAAATCAGAGCAAAGAGTTTTGCTCTCATTTCAGATACATCACTTCAGCTGCATCTTTAACCTGTATTCTTCTGTCAAATATATAATTTTCAAGTTATCTTCAATTTAGCAATACAAGAGAGGTGAATAGTGAGAAGAGTTTGTTTGCATACTTCCTCACTTAAAAAAACCCCAACTTTATAATTTTTAATAGTACTTGATGTCTCTTTAATGCTGAAATTGAAGAATTGTCAAAAAAAAAAAAAAACAACCCAAAAACCAAGACTGTCGATGAAAATGCCCAGTGATATCATTAAATGTAGGAAATACAAATGCAAGCACTTTTATTTACTTGCTTATAGTACTTTTATATGCAGTTTAACTTGAGAGAGAATTATGGTTTGCTCTGGGAACACAACTGCTTCTTGTAGAGAAGGACAGGAATTTGCACTGTAAGGCAAAGATCATTAAAAATGTGACTGTCTTGGAAATAGTTTTCTGGTGGAAAAATAAGCTTTTGATTGTGTTTACTTACAGAATCAAAGAAAAATATATTGTCACTTTCTGAATTTTCAACTGTGTACAAAATAATCATAAATCCTAGTAATGCAGAGAAATGTTAATTGGTAACTTTCTTTAAATACTTGCTGCTACACAATAAACAATAAATTTCAAATAGCTGTGAGTGTTTTAAAGTAACAAATCTCATTGCAGACTGCACAGGAAGAAAAGGTTTTAATTTGTTTATTTTGAATAGAACTGGGGATATTGACTCATACCTATGCTCCTTTCTTTGTGCTTTCAGTAACACAATGTTTGTCTAGGGGGTCTGGGTGGAATTACTTGTGACAACACAGAGAAAATGGGTCACTGACCATGAAGGGTCTGTCTCACATCTGCCACACTGTTTTTATTTAGCAATCATGTGCCTGTACTTTGCACGTGCCTCTTGTGCCTTCAAGTAGCTGATGGCAATTTTCATCATTTTCCCTTTCCTCCTGTCCCTCCACTAGGGAATTCTGCTGATCTGCTCAAAGGCATTGTTTCACTCTCTGCTTGCAGTCTGCCTTTTGTTTTTCTGCTCTGAGCATCTTGAAGTTGCATGTAGAGATAATGTATGATGGCCTGGTGATTTTAGCACCATTCAACACCCGTTCTTTCTTTGTTCCTTATTTGTGACACTTCTTCTTGTGCTGTCATTCACATGTTCCTAGTTACATATAAATCACAAAATTCTTAAAGGTTTTGGTCACAAGTCTCTGAAAAAAGTGCATTTTACTTCTTAGAAAATCTAGATGTGAACAATAATCACAATTTATCTTAGTGCAGCTGTTGTGCTAGTTCATCTGGATATTTAATCATAGGAAATGATTTCCTATGCAGCTTAATGAAAGTTTTGAGACAGGTACAGCATGAGATGTTTATAAGAGCAAAGATCAGTCAATTTCAATTTTTTATTTATGATGGCTGAGGACAAAAAAAGGATGCCTCTCAAAACCTTTCTTGTTTGCTTTGTTTCATGCAGCAGTTCAAATATGGCTATCCACGGCCTAAAAGATGCTGATGATATTATCTTACTCTATCTAGATTGAAGGCTATATAACAAATTGATGAACAAGAATTCAAAGGTTGAATAGAGACTAATAGTTCATTTTGCATGAAATTTTTAGTTATAAATGGATCACTTTATTACTGTGAAGAGTAACTCACAAAAGTATGATATTTTGTAAGCCAAGCTACAAGGAGTATCACTTATTTTCACACAAACAGAATGAAAATTTTATTGTTAAAAAATTCGGTTTCATTGGCAGTGTTCAAAAGCATTTCCCATGCTCCCCATGCAGTACTACAGGGTGGGGGAAGAGTGTCTGGAAAACTGGCCAGAGGAGAAGGATTTGGGGTGTTGATTACAGCTGAACAGGAGCCTCTCTGGGCCCAGGTGGCCAAGAAGGCCAATGGCACATGGCTTGTATCAGCAATAGTGTGGCAGCAGGACCAGGACAGGGATTGTCCCTCTGTGCTGGGCCCTGGTGAGGCCACACCTCAAGTCCTGTGTTCGGTTCTGGACCCCTCCCTGCAAGAAATGTTTTGCAAGATAAGCAAAAACTCCACAACTTTGTGAAAGTTGTAAAGCCGGTATGTTTATTATTACAGCGCTCGATGCATGTGGAGATTACTCTCCTTAAAAGACATGTGTACTTCTGGGAACTTCAGGTCCCTTTTTATCCCCCTCTCAAATACATATGCATACAATTTCACAATAGGTTCATACATATTCATTTTTGTGAATTTCAGGCATGACATTTGCTGCTAGTTCTTCTTCATCAGAAAGAATTCCTAGGTCAGGTTGACCTGCTCTCACAGCACTCTCTGTCTCTTTATCACCCTCTGTCTCTTCCTCCCTTATCTCTGTCCTTCTCTGAAGCAGTTTCTCTGAGCCTAGGCTTTTGCAGTCAGGCTTAGTAGCTATGTTTTCTAACCACAGACTAAAATATGTACATTTCACCTAAATCAAAATGGATTTCTACTCTGGAGATTTTCTACTCTGTCTCAGAAAGACATTGAGGTGCCAGAGCATGTCCAGAGAAGAGAACGGAGGTGAGGAAGGCTCTAGAGGGTAACTCCATGAGGAGTGGCTGAGGGATCTGGGAGCATTTAGCCTTGAGCAAAGGAGGCTCAGGGAAAACCTTCTCACTCCATACAATTCCCTGAGAGTGTATCCAGATGGGGCTGGGCAACTAGTGCTAGGATTAAAGGACACAGCTGTGCCAGGGGAGGTACAGGTTAGACATCAGGAAGAATTTTTTGGCAGAAAGAGTTGTTAAACTTTTGAGTGGATTTAATCATTGCCCAAGGTTGTGCCACGGTTGACAAGGTGATGATCAATCCAAAGTTGGACTTTGTGATCTTGGAGGTCTTTTTCAGTCTAAATGATTTAGTAGAATTCTATGCGATTCTGTGTTTTGGTGTCTATTTTTTCACCCCCCTCACATAGAAGAGGATGTCTTATGGAATAATTAGTGTTCTACATCTGTAATTCTTTTACCAGTTTGCTGCATTTTTGCAACTCTGAAACTGTATGTATCATGAGAGGAAGTATCTATACAGAATTGCACAACTGATGTTTTTGAAAAGCCAATTAGTATAATTTCTGGATTTTCCCCTGTCTTATCAAGTGTAAATTCAAATGTGTGGTGCATTCAATGAAATGTCCATTTTAAAATCTTATTAAAAAAATTTAAATTAGTGTACAGCAGTGAAAAATGTAACAGTGGTCATATTGTATCAGCAGTTGCCCAGAAGGAAGAACAGCCTGCTCTGTTAAAACCTGAAGTGCATCCAGAACAATGCCAAAATGGCACAACAGGTATTTCTGCAAATATTGAAGCAGTTAAGGTGCAAACAACTCCTAGTATTTGCTTTCCTTGGGAGAATATATCATGATTTCTGTAAAATGGAAATTTATGATGTTTAATGTTCTTAATCTGCATTTTTAGTAATATAATGGGATTTATAAAGACAGATGTCATTCATTATTTGTTTTTTGAGAGCGAGTAATTTGATTGAGCTTGTTGTACATTGCCTACTTAATGTGGAACTAGAATGGGCTGTTTTATGTACCACAGTCACAATAAAACACCCATGAAAGAATAGTTGAATTGAGGATATAATGTGCCTCATGAAATAAAAGTGGCTTGTGCTGCTGTAACTTGTATCTACTTTGCCAAATGCAGATGCAGAATTCAGGTGTTTAAAAGGAGATCAGATGCTTTGTTATAGCTCTTCCTGTGAACATATGTGTACAACATGCATGCTTTCAGGTAAATCTTATATACTTATATAAGTATATATATATATATATAGGGAAAATCTGTAAAACAAGTCAAGTTTAGAACAAAGTAATGGATCCTATTTTAGTCTGTTGACATACAAATAAAATTTGTTTAGCTGTCCACATAAAAAATATCAATGCAATATCCACAGGTAAACTTTCTCCTGTGAGTTTCCTATTTCTGGATTAAGATTGACGAAGGGTTTTCTTGGGAAAACAATTTTGTCTTTTCCTTCCAGAGGCATCACAGGCATTAAATCCACTAAGTTTTGCTGAACAGAGAGTAATGTATTTGCCCTTTGGAAGGTTCCTCGTACTTGAAGACCTTACAACATAAATTTAAAGTGATTGTTTTCCTCCTGAACTTCTGCTGAGGTTTAAAGTACTTGCTTCCAGTTTCCACACACTTTGGTTGGGATTTGTGTTTTCCTCTCATGTACATTTATGGAGAATTCTCTCTCTTATCAGACTACACTTTATTAGATAGGAGGAGAGAAGTTCTTTTGGTCTCCTCTTGGAACAAGCCACCGAAGCACTTCAATATTTGTGAGATTATTTTTCTGCCTCAAAACTTACAGAATACAGTTTAAAAACTGCTTCTTCAGCAAATAATGCATAATTATAATAGAATTACTCTTTCCATGACCAGACTTATTTACTTTTAAATGCCCAGAAAAATATGTGCTTCAGAGGGGAAAGGCAGTGTGGTACAATGCATTCTTGTTAAATTACTTTTTCTAAAGGACTTTTATTTTCAAAACTTTTTTGCAGTGTTTTAAACTTGGCAGAAAAGAATCAATGCTGAAAAGGAGGAATATGTCATTCCGTTTCCTAAAGCCCTAAGTTTGATTTTTCTTGCTCTCTTCACAATATATGTAAATATTGATGAATTATCGTCTGTATTTAGCTGAATTATTTCCTCTGGGAATAATTGCTTTGGTATACATTTCTTACATAATAGGGTTTCTGTTTGTGTGTATTTCCCCTTTATGAGTCTTGTTGTCCCTTTTCCCATAATGAGGAAGATTTTGGGAGAAATTAATGAACAGTTTCTGAACCCAGATCTGCTGCTTTTCTTGCTGTTTTGATGGCTGAACTTTCTGCTTGAATATACTGCTATTGTGCATAGTTTGCATTCATGTGGAAAACTGATGATTTTTGGCAGTCTTGAGGATCTTTGATCCTGTCATTTTTCAAATGTTTGACTATCTATTTCAACTTTCCATGTAGCAGATTGACAGAACAGACAGGGTCACATTTTGGAGTGAAAAGTCTAAAAAGGGTCAGCATTCTAAATCAAAGACCTATATCTTTTGAATCCTGGATGTTTAAGATACAGCATCCCCCGTTATTCTGTTTGTTCCCACAGTAACTGGCCCTGTTTCCACGGCAGATTCACCCTTTTGAAATACACCATGAGAAGGAATGTAGATTAGGTACAAATAAGTCCCAATAGCACATTCTGAAGCATACAGCTCACTCAGAGGTGCAGTTGCACTCTGAAAAGGGTTCTGGTACTGCTGGAAATCCAAAATGGTGCTTGTGTGCAAGAGCTTGCTAGCTCTCTCTTTCTGACTCCCAAATCTAATGTTAGAGGAGTAGAAAAACAAGACTGGATTGACTGGGAGGTCTGCTTATGTATTTATCTTTTCTTAGGTTTCCACTGTAAGTGGCGTGAAGTACAGTAAAATCCTTTATTCTGTTTGTAAAAGCAGAGCAATCTTAAAGTTACAGAGCATCACTAAGTATTAGATCATAATGTCCTAGACCTCAGGCCACAGTGTTACTCAAACTGACACATAATGAGAAAATGAAAAAACAGCTAAGCAAAAAACTACCCCAAACCAAAACACATAGTCTGCTTTCTTTCCTTAAAGCCTTGTTGGTGACTGTAATTTTCACCTCTGTTGAGTTTGTGAGGGTCCCCAGGACGAGGTGAGAGATGAGAATTTGACTCCATGTTCTCAGAAGGCTGATTTATTATTTTATGATATTATATTAAAGAAATGCTAACTAAAACTATACTAAAGAAAGAGAAAGATACTTGCAGAAGGCTTAATAAGAATGATTATAAAAAACTCGTGACTGACTCCTCAGAGTCCAACACCGCTGATGGTGATTGGTCATTAAGTCATAACAATTCACATGAAACCAATCAAACATGCACCTGTTGGTAA